>CM031086.1:7711481-7810343 GCA_018257905.1 Gillenia trifoliata
TGCATCCTTATATTCGTGAAATTGAGGGATGGTCTTTGGCACAATTGTACTCTAGTGATAGTTATGAGTTATTCTTGTGGCATTCTCTTGTAAATATTTGTGATCCGATTCTCCATCCATCCAGAATCAGATGTTTCCAAGTACCGTTTGCCGAAAATGGTACTTGGAAACATCATTTTGCATGATTTGCTTTCAGGGCATACTTTCCTTTTGATGTGTTTGGGTGAAGTGGATCAGCAAAACTGTTGGTTTTCAGTAGTGTTTGGCTGAGGTAAACAAAAGTGCATTGCTGGCTGAGGTAAACAAAAGTGCATTGCATGAACAATGAAATGAATGATTGATGTCATTTGGAGGCTACGACTTTCTTTTAAATGTTTCTTTTGTTGTCTATGTGACATGAATGAATTTCTGTGCTACTGATTTGGCGTCCATGGAATATGGATACGTCACTCATGCATGCAGATATACAATACAATTATTTGTTACCCCATTAATGCGAGAAATACAAAGGTCTTGGATTCGAGCCACGAAGCTGGCAAAAACATGGGTGATTTCCTGGTTAAAAGCGTTGGGAGGACCTGTGCCATTTGACTGTGGCCAGTGTTTACACCGAAAATTATCTACTGGGCTAGAATGGAGTTATGGGCAAATGGGCTAAGCATGAGAAGAAAGGCCCAACCCAGTCCAGTAAATAAAGGATAAAGGCTGCGTCTACCCCCACTAGAGCATTAAATGCAAAGATCTTTGCAGTATGGGAAAAACAAATCAAATCTTCAGAGAGCAGCTAAAGTCTCCAAGTGACGGCTGGAGAGGCGAAGTGACAGCGATCACGTGGCACACCCATTGGTCTATATGAGCTTTGGGTCTAAAAAGGGGAAATGCCCAACCCAGGCCAATAGACGAAAAGGGAGTAAGTCTGAATAGTCCTCCATTGACTACATTTAATGCAAAACATTAGGCAATTTGGAGGGAACCAGACTATGAATAAAGAACCTTTTCTCAGTGGGAGTAGGCTGATCAGAGGTGTTACCTGTGCTTTCCGGATTAAGCCTTTCCTCACTAAGTCTTCAAAGGCAGAGAGAAGTGACGGCTATGACATGAGCTCCCTGCTGGTCTATATAAACAAGGAGAGGATTCAAAGAACAAGACACTCAACCTAATAAAAAACAGAACTCACACGTTCAGAAAGAAACCTCTGAGGAAATCCCTCAAAGCCTTTCCCAGATACAGACTTCGTCTCTATTTGCTGCTTTCTCATTCGCACTACTTGTGTAGCCAGCGACTTCGAGAAGCCAAAGACCAGCAACCTAGGATCATATATCCTAACTCCCCAGAGGAGTAGTAAATTTAGCTCTGCTATCCAGCCAAACCGGCGATAGTATCGATTGAGAATCTTAGGCCAGAGAGTCTTTGATTACTTCCTTTAAGGAACTAGCCTTAAGACCATCCCGATAGAACAAGAAACCATCCCGATGGAACAAAATCTAATCCGATGGACGTTTGTTCAGTCTGTGAAGAACTTAAAATGTAATAACATTGATCTTTTTACTTAAAGTCTTTCGTTATCAGCTCTTACTTACTGCTCTTTACTTACTGCTCTTTACTTACAAGTTTTTACTTTCAAGCACTTCAATTACAGTCTTTACATTCCGTCTTTAATTATCGTCTTTACCTTTGTGTACGCGCGAGCGTGGAGCATTTTGGTTATAACTAGTTTATAACAAAACCCTATCTCAAGCGATCTCTGGTATAAACATCGAGAGAGAATAAAGTCCTTAACAAGCAAGGCAATAAAAAAGAAACTAACTGCACTTATCTAACTAAGTCGCCCAATCCGATGAACGGAAGTTATATTACTTGTGGCGCAAATACTTAATACATATTACATCTTTCTATTGGCAGAAGCCAATAGTGGCATGCTTGACAACAACCATACAACAGAAGGTCTCACGATCATCCCTCCGAAGGGATAGGAGTGAAGCCTGTTGGAGCAGAACGCCAATAGAAAGGCTCAGACCAGCGGACGGGCCGACCCGTGTGCTCCTAGCCTGCTCCTTGCGAAAGGCTCGCGAACAGCTAGGGTGGGGTTGAAATGCCTTTAGCCTTTCCGGGCCCCGCTGAGAATTAGTCATACCCTTCGGAGTGTGGGATACCTTAGTCGGCGAAAAAAAAAAAAGTTGCTAATTGGCTTAGGTTTCCTTAACAAAGTTGATTAATTAAATAAACCAAAAAGAGAGAGATGGAGAGAGAGAGAGGAGAGAGAGATCATGTCTTCATCTTTGGTAGCTGGTAGGATACGCGTATTCAAGGCTCTTTGCATGGAATCCTATGCTGCTGTTGCTGCTGTATTTTTAGGCCTAGCTAATATATGTACATCTCTACGCGCACATGGTGGGACTTCTGAACGCAATCGATGAGGCCAAAACATTATTCTAAAACATTTCAATCAATTATTACATAAACGTCCAAAAGAAAAGATATCTATTAAAGTTAGGCTACTTATGTTGGTAGGTATCATCCACTGTGGAGGATAAAAGATTCCAAGAGTAGACCAGTTAGCGGGTGAAAATGCTATACAATTCACATATTTAATGAGGTGAATGTAATACCTACTTGTCCCCTATTCATGAATAACGTATCTTCATCATGCAATATCGTAATCGAAAACCATTCATTTTATTTATGACACACCCAAAGATCACACCGTAAAATCATTCAATTTGAGATCATTTAACCATCATTGCGCGTCAAACCAATTCCACGTTTTGGTAACAAAGAATATCTCTCATGGTTTAACCCGTCCATTTATTTTGATACATATGAAATGGCTAAAAATTGGACTATGTGATAGCGTATCTGGGATTTACGATGTGTTATAATAATACATTATAACGTTTGTGACAAGAAAAATACGTTAATCATAAGGACAAGAAGCCCCATGTATGAACACAGTATTATTCTTTAAAAATTTGAATCTATGCACTTCCAAAGCTTTTTTTTTTAAAAGAAAATAAACTAAATTAAAGAACAAAGCCCCCAGGGCCTTCCGCATAAAGTATCATACAACGATCGCTAGCAGGAGGGAGAGCTACAAACCCAAATTACATCAAAAGTGGATGGGAGCGAGCATAATTTGGCTAAGACATCGGCAACAAAGCTAAATCTCCTCCCGCCAAACATACTTAAAACTAATAGAATCAAAGGTAGAAGCTAAAACAAATGAAAATACGACTTACTGAACTCAAGCTTCCTTACATAAAACCCAACATAGTTTTTTTACCTAAATAAAAACCCAGCTTATTAGGCTCTTACATAAGCAATTCATTAATTATGCTTGACTTTACACATTTTGTATTTTTTGAATGCCTAAATGCCCCTAATTACAATTTTAACATATACAATTAATTGTATGCAAATTTGAAGGGAGGGATTAAAGATTCTAAAAAATGCATTAATTTTAAATTCATTGCATATTATAACAAATTGGAGATTAATGCTCTCTCGTGAAAAAAATAAAAACATAAAAGAATCATTAATGCTGCATTTTCTTAAGACTTCGTAATTGTTTTCAAATTTGTATAAAATTAGGCCATTTTAATTTAATTTTTCCTTTTTCTTATAAATGAAAATATGAAAGGCACTATAAAATAATTTACATAAAAAGAAATTATTTGGACACATGTATTACTAATAAAATGTGTCCAAATATATGTAATAATACATGCAAAATAATTTACCTACAAAATAAAATGAATGTTATTTGATTCAAATTAATTTACCTATATTTATATAACAATATAGGTAGAATTATTTGCACATATATATTAATAATAAAATGTGCCTAGTATATGTAATAATGCATTGAAAATAATTTACCTACAAAAAGAAAAAAGAAATGTTATTTGATTAAAAATAATGTATCTACTTAATTTTTTGTTTATGAATTTTAATTTACCTATTATTTTTTTTTTTGAACAAAAATAATGTATCTACAATATAATTACTCATTGTTTAATTTTTATACAAGATAATTTATCTATTACCTAAAAAAATATAGTAAGTTGTAAATAATTATAATATATGTGTATTAGAGTCACCGGTAAGACAAATAAAAAAAAAAAACTATAAAACGTTAATTAGAGGACTAGTTAGATTTTAATGCCTCATCAATTCAAAATTGAATAATGGTTAACCAATAATGAATGTGCTATATAAAACTAAGCATGTAGAACGTCACAGATAAAGCTTGTAAATAACTTATAATAGTAGTCACTTATTTTCTACGTGGCAATCTATTTAAATTTTGAGTTTTTTGTAAGTTTAAACATACGCTGTTTTTATTCTAATACGAACAGCGCGCTTATATCTAAAAAGTAACCCTAAAAACAAAATATTCAACGAGCGTTTTAATTCTTCAAGAAATAAAACAACGTCTTATTATGCAATCAATAAGAAGCTTTAACCCAAACCAATTCTTCTCGCATGAAGAAGACCCATTTTTAACCCACAAAGTTCGGCTTTCAAGACATTAGCAGGACCAAGAGGTTTGGCACCAGCAATACGAACAACAACATCTGCATTTCTAATCACAAAACCAACAGCCGTAGATGAATAATTTACAAACCCGTGAAAATTTAACTTGAATACCGCATCAGGAGGAGTACAATGAGAAGATGGGGCATTATGAGGATTAGACCCACTGTTGATGAGAGGAAGAGACCAAAATCAAATCCAAAAGTACGAAGGATTTTAGAAGGACGAGGCATGATGCCTTGAAACAATGATTATTTCTTAAGTCCCAAATTCTTCCAGCATAAAAGAAGAACTTTACAAAGGCCGAGTTTGGAATCAGAAGAAGAAAAGACCATGATTTAAAACTACTTTATAACCAATCAAGGAAAGGAATAAACGACTAAGAGAAGGACAATTAGAGACAGCGGACCAAACAGACCGAGAGAAAGGGCACTGGACAAAAAGATGATCCAAATCTTTCAGGGGAAGAGGAACAACAAGGACAAGACGGATCTAAAGAAGAATAATAATGGAGACGATCTTGGCTTTAGACGACTAGGACAATAAAATCCAGACAAAAATCTTAACCTTGGGAAGAAGCTTGAGATTTCAAATTTACTTACGAAGAGGGGCACGAGGGTGTAATGAAGTAGTATAAAAATTACACTTCCAAAGTTTACATAGATATTACCATAGCATTTGGATTTTTACCAAAGAATTAGTATACAGTAGAGTGTAATTTTATGGGTCTGAAAGCCTTAGGTTCTAAAACATAGGGTGGAACCAGAAATTTTATAACAAAGAAAATTAAACTAAGGCACTACATAAATAGCTACATTGAGTGTTCGTTTGGAATTGCTTTTAAAAAACACTTCGCACTTTTGGTAGGAAGTGCTTTCACTATAAGCATGTCGAACTATATTTAAAACTTAAGGAAACCCGAAAAAGTAGGTGTTTCTCTCAAAAGCACTTATGGGTGAAGTAAACTCCATAAACGTAATCGAAGCGCTTTAGTCAGCCGTAGCATTTTTAACCCTACCGAAACAATCCCAACAGATCCCCAAATTGTTAAACACAAAAGATGCAATTAATGTA
Source organism: Gillenia trifoliata (assembly GCA_018257905.1). Lineage (NCBI taxonomy): Eukaryota > Viridiplantae > Streptophyta > Magnoliopsida > Rosales > Rosaceae > Gillenia > Gillenia trifoliata. The sequence continues at coordinate 7,717,089 of CM031086.1, forward strand.
ATTTTGAACTAGAGAAATATGATTTTTGTGTACTAGATGGTCTAAATGTAAAAATCTGAAATGTATACTTTCTAATTGTCAAAACGTACCCTAAAATTATATACCGTGAAAAAGTTGGACCAAATTGGTCTTGCTATAAGAGACACTTACATAGCATGTGTATATCGTCACGTAGTTTACCATGTCAATGATACAATGCCATAAGAAGAGAAACTTATACATATCATTATACTATTAACTGAAGGGAAATTGCAAACCAAGTTCATTTGAACAACATCATAGCATGCAATTAATGAAGCAATTGGCGGAATCATGCTTGTATGCATTCAAATTTAAAACTTTTACCCAAGAACTTCTATGCCTAGTAGATATGGTGAACCATTACAAACTCAAGAACAATTTGAGTAGAGAAATCATATACCTTGTAGATTCCTTGCATAAGCAAAGGCTAATCACCCATGGAGAGGGCCTTTCATTCCTTGCTTGGATGAGGATGGTAGAATAGAATTCCTCCAAGTTCCCCAAAGTAGGGAACCTTCTAGTCTCCACACCAAGGAGCCTTGATGAGAAGATGAGTGCCCTAGAGGGAAGATTGCTAGCTAAATTCCTCTAGGGAATGGCTCTTTGAGAGAAGAGAGCTTTCACTCTCATCCATTCAAAGAAAACCTCTTTGTTGAAAATGTTATAAAGTTTCTCTTTATAGCATTTCATATGCAGTGGCAAACTTGCAATTAAAGCAAGTTTGCTACACATTCTCTCAATGGTCGGCCATATTGGTCTACTGGCCGTTTGGCCCTAATGGATTCATTAGTCATTAAGTTGTCATACAACTTAAGTCAATGGGCTTGACGTTCGAAGCCCATTGGGCCTTGAGGCCCAAAACTAACCCGAGGTCTTTAACGAACTTATTCGTTTGATTAATTAACATACACTATCCTTGGCATGTCAATTAAACCATTTAATTATTCTTACTCATCTCCATTATTTCATCAAACTCTACCTTACTCGGTGTACGATCCATTAGGTTCCTTTTTAGCGAGGGCAAAGGGGCGATTAGAACTCATTCAAATCGATCAGAATTGAAACATACTTTCGCCTCCCTTTAGTGATTATACACTTTAGGGCTTCCACAAACCATGAGTGACACCCCAGCGTATGTCATGGCTACCCAAGCTAATCGTAAGAGGTGGAGAACCTATTCGGGCTTTAGGACTGTACGTAATACGGTCCTTCTCTAATACAATACTTCTAATTATTGTTTGGTTTGATAGTTTATTCATGTCTACTATCCAATGTGATTCCAATACTTATACGATTACTTTGAATATGATTTGGAACAACTTCCTAAATCTCATTCATACTCGGCCGTAGATTCTTAATCATATCATAGAGTATTTCCTCCCAAACGGTTTGAAGGTTAGAGATCCCTTTGTTGCGCATTCACTCTGCTCCATGGCTAAGTGGCTTAACCCCAACCATGCCGTGGACACCCTCCGATGGGGGTGACTTTGACATAGTCAAAGATCAAGTACCTAACCACAAGACAAATCATGATGCCTCAGTCAAAGGACTACTTGCATTATCTCAACCATGAGTTCTCATGTGACATGAGTATGAGAACTCCCGTTGATCGTGTTCGCTGGACTCATTCCTAACAGCACCTACATGCTTATCTTGGATGTTAGTTACACCAATGACTCGAGACTAGTCACTCTCCCCGAGAGAAGATATAACATGTACCGATCTTAACGGACTGGCCAATGCCCAATTGGCAATCCTATGATCGTGAACGTTTAGGATATGTATATGAACGAGAATGGTCTCATGAACCTAACTTGTTTAGATTACATTCTCATAAGCACATATTCTTAGACTTATTGTTTAAGCATATAACATTTATATGAGACTACTTTAAACAATAATCATTGCCCTTATATTAAACTAAATTAGTTTAACATTTGAAATGTCCTAAAGTATCATCATATGATTGGTTTTAGGGCACATTTCCAACATTAACACGAATGCTACGCTAACGCGTATACCAATACTACACAAGTCCTTCTGCTATAGACCATGAAGCCATCCATTCTTTGTCCTAATGTCTAAATTTATTACCGATAAATTTTAATCATAAGTATTTTTACTTTGCACTCCCGAATTATGATAAAAGAAAATAAAAATAGGGTAATTCTCACTTTACTACCCTCAAGTATTGTGAAATTCACACTTTGCTACCCTTTAGTTTTTTTTCGTTGGTCTCTGCCATACCTAAAGTTTTATTTTTATGACACTTTCATACTTCCGCAAGCTCCGTCAAAAGCATTCGTTAAAGCATGACGTGGCGCTTGACTCAGACAAAGGAACGTGGCAATCGTAAAACCCACGTGGACAATTAAAAAGGCTAATTCTCACTTTTCTACTCTCAAGTATTGTGAAATTCGCACTTTTACATCCTTAGTTTTTTCGTCTCACTTTCATACCTAAAGTTTGATTTTTCCCGACACTTTTATACTTTCATTAGTTTATCCATCAAGTGCCCGCTAATTGATGACATGGCAAAATCTGCGGCCCACTATTTGTGCCACATGGACAATAACACAGTTAATTAATAAATAATAAATAAGCTAGAAATAAGAGAGAAAACACTCTTTCTCTTCCCCCTTCCTCTTCGACTCCGCCTCGTACATCCACCTCACCCCTTCCACTTTGGCACCGTCCGCACCAAACTCCTTTTTTATGTTTGATTTTTGGATTTGATAACCTCGTGGAGTTGCTGTTTGGAGAATGAGAGTTTATTTTCTTCTTTAGTGTTTTATTATTATTTTTCAGTTTTTTTAATAATTTTATATTTTTGAATTCATGCAATAAAGTCCTACCACCTGCTAATAAACTAACTAGACGTATAAACTCGCGTTAAAATTAAACTTTAGGTATGAAAGAGACAAAAAAGTAAGTGTAGCAAAGTGTGAATTACCCTATTTAACGGAGCACTTGATGGATAAACTAATGGAAGTATAAAAGTGTCGAAAATCAAACTTAGGGTATGAAAGTGAGACGAAAACTAAGGGTAAAATGCAATTTTACATACTGGAGGCAGTGAAACGAATTAAATTTTTTTAATCGTCCACCTATTACGTAACCATATTTCTGCACGCCATGCCACATCATGCTTTAACTGAGCACTTGACGGAAATAATTAACTTGGAGGTATGAAAGTGTCATAAAAATGAAACTTTAGGTATGAAAGTGATGAAAAAAACTAAGGGTAGCAAAGTGTGAATTTTACAATATTTGAGGGTAGTAAAGTGAGATTTACTCTAAAAATATAGCAAAAGAGAGAGAAAGAAAAGGGAAGTATTTATGAAATAAAGAAATTGCCGATCTATTAAACGCTCTGCATGGAACAAGAATATCGTGCTGGTTGCCAAAAGAAAGAAAAGAAAACATGAGTATCATGTCAAGCCCCACCTTTGGTAGAGTGTGGAATGCACCTCGACTCCAGGGCGCGTCTGTTAGAAACCCAAGGCTTTGATTACCACCTTTGCCATTAACGTAGGATTTACGTTAAACATGTCCATCCAAAAACAAAAGCAAAAAAAATAAAAAAAATAAACAACAAAAAAAAACAGACACAAAATAAAAAGATCTTCCACCCGCACACTCCGTGCACTCTGACTACTGTTTAATTCAATTTCAATTCTTTATTCTAAATTTTCTTTTTGGCTTTCGTCACACTAACGCGTGTCGGCCAGCACTTCCGACACCTGGCTCGTCCGGGATCGGGATGTGTCATATATATATAAATTACATGTTTCTTCGGTAGCAAAATCTTTTACCTCAGTTACTTCCTATCCATTTCTTCTTTTTCGAATCGAAACGGTGGCATTCTATTCATACTTTAACAACACAATCTTCTTTAAACAACACAATCTTCTAAAAGAATGTCACGGATGAGATTTGGAGTTCCTTCGATTCCTTTTGAATTAATATTTTTCATCAATACTTTTTTTTAGTAAATAAATCTAATTGGCTCTTATTGTTTAAGAAACAAATTAATTAATAACATGACTGGTTCACGTATGTAACTTATAATACTCATTACGATTTTAACACATTGCCATAAGTTTCATAGTTTATAGATAGAAAACGATAATAATGTAACTTCAATGCCAAATATCTACCCGCAAAAGGAAATTAAGGATCGATATTGACATGACAACAAATGCTGAGATTAAGATCAACGAAATCTCTAAGCTGCCTAGCTACTTGTTGGTTATTCATTAATTTTTATAACCTAAAAGGACATTCCATAATTACCCTCACAGCTCAACCAGTCGAAAATAGAAACCAGGTCCAAAAGTAAATAAATATCATTTGATGATTAAGATATATAACTAATTTTACTTCCTAATAAAATTTCATGTAACGTTTCACAATACCATACAACATTAAAACCAGTATCTTTTCCCGCTCACACAAGATCACATACTGAGAAAGTTTTATGAAATTTCAATTTTTGTTTTGTTGAGACACATTCTCCTCTACACTGTCAGTATGTTTTTAAAGTTAAGATTCTATAATTTTTGTAAGTGTAAATTTAATTACTTGAGAAAGATTGGTAATAAGAAAATGATTTTCGCAACCCTTGTCCTCCTTATACATACCTCTGTTTATTTATGTCCCTTCATTTTTTCGTTGATTTATCCAATCCACACACCATAAACAAACAAGAATGCATAGGAAAAAAAAAGTAGTCGGAAATCCATCCCAAAGCTAGAGAGAGAGAGAGAGAGGAATTTGGTAATAACTTATTCGATCCATATAACTAATGTACTTCCTATAATTTCATGAAACGTTTCACAATATCAGGCAACACTAAAAGCAATACAAATTTTCCCGCTCACTCAAGGTCTCAAACTCAAAAAGTATTATGAATTCACAATTTTCCTCGACACTAAAAGGGGTTATTTTTAAAGTTATGATTTTATAAGTGTAAATTTAATTATTTGAGAGAGAGAGAGAGAGAGAGAGAGAGTTTGGTAATATATATATATATATATTTTGGTAACATATTGGTGGGGGTTAAAAATGAGGGTAGATTTGACATAGGAGGAGATAAGAGGGAAAGGGAAGGCTTATAGCTAAAAGATAGAATAAAGAAGCATCAATGACCTTTCTTTGTTTGTCTCTCTCAGCTGTATTACCTTCTAACGCACGCCTTCCCACTCTTTAACACGTTGTGATGAGACCTCTTTAACCCTCCCTCCTCCCCTCCTCCCATCTCCCACAATCCATAAATATATAATAGCCCCACAAAATACACATATCGCTCCCAACAAAAACACCTCTTAATATATATTTGTCACACCATCTCCCACCTCTTCCGTTTCTCCACCACAAAAACCACCATGGCCACTGGTCTGGACTTCTGCCAAGACCTCCCGAATCCAAGACTCCCCACCATCAAAATCTCAGCCCCACATCCACGACCGCAACCATCGCCATCTCATATCAACGACGGTGTTGTCTCCGAGTGCCGCACGCCAACATCGAAAGAGAACAAAATCCCCACGATTCTTACATGTCCGCCTGCGCCGAGAAAGCCGGCCAGAAGGGTGGTTTCTTCATGCAAGAGGAAACTGCAGTTCTTCGAGATCACGAACCGCGAAGAGGTCGAAGATATGTTCAGATCGAGCTTTTTGATCAACTCTCGTGCCAAAAGGAGCTGCCCATGTACATAAATTAAAGCTGCTTCATGGATCGGTGCCAATTCAACTCAACGGACTACTGTTATTACACGGTTTTTCTTTTTTCTTACTTATTTTTCACTATTTTTGGTTTCTGGGTTTTATATATATGCGAATTCTACGGTCCACAACGTGGAAATCACGTTCATATAATTTGTATTACACGGTCATGGATAGATTCAATTCAAGCCCGCTGGGCAAGATTGAATTTCCAGGTAATATATATAGGGGGGCCACTTGGATGAGTTTTTCAGACAATTGGATCTGAATTTATATTTGTATTGATTTCTTCATCTGTGAGTGTGAATTACTTCAATTCCTTCACAACTAATCAATTGGTAAATTTTGGATGTACATCTTTTGTTTAATTATGTTCAATCAATCATATGAATTACCTTTCCTCCACAACTAGCCAATTGGAATTCTTTGAATCTTGCTTATTTAGTTTTTTTTCATTGTTAACTATTTGACTTTGCTCATTCATTTGGGTTGAATATTCTTCTCCTTGTTTTTGATTATGTGTAATGAAAATAGAGGTTGATAGACATATGTGATTTTTGCACACATTTTTTCTTATTGCGCATTGCTGTTTATTTCTGATAGTTAGTCAGATTAAATAATTCAACGTAAGTGTGTGGAATACGAAACATGTATTTCTCATTTTTTATATATTGAGAAGCATGATGAACGAGGAGTGAGGAGAGAGAGATGGTAGATGAGGGGTTGGTGTGAATATTGCTTGTTCATGTGGTTTGGAAGAAGGATAAGTTAGGATTAAGGTAGCTTTTGGTGGGTTTATTTGTGGCGTAATTTAATGGGTGTTGGTTAAGATGGTTGATCTGTCCAGCGTTTGACATTTGACGATGAGTGATTGACACGGCTTTGGGATCCATAAACTCTGATTAATTAGATTTATGTCCTTCTCAAGTTTTCTGAGAGAGAGAGAGAGAGAGAGAGAGAGAGATTTGTACTGTTTAACAATCCCAAGAATGATGTATGCATAATATGGGATGTCATAAACAATACTTGTATTCAATGTGTTGTGTCTTGTCTGTTTTGACGACTCTTCAAATATACATATAAATATACAATTTTTTCTCGACAAGATAATTACGGGCCACACATGATATGATCTTTCTTACTCTAGTGAATAGTTTTGGCTAAAAATTCTATGGTAGTATAAGATAGTCCGAACTTTAACCGTTAAATTATAATTTGTATTTTTTAACAAAAATTTATTAGTTTAAAATTTCAGAATATCTCATACTCCAAAAAACCATAAAAAATCTCCTCTTTCATTTTAATACTCACCAAACTAATTTATTTTTACCAAGTCAATACAACAAAATGACATTGTTATCTTGTCGACTCGACTCGACGGTTATGATTTATGAATTTATTTTGTATCGATTTTAATTTCTCCAAGAATTGGTTTAAGTAGATTTTGTTTTTCGTGGACTGATTAATGTTAATAATTTGTTCATTGGATTCTATTTTGAGAAACCTTCAAACCGAAGAATGTATCTCATCATGTACCTTAATATAATAAAAATTGAAAACCCTTCAGGCTTCAGAAAGGCAAGGCCAGTATTAATTGTCTTATCATTGTGAGCAGTACACAAATTTGCCCAGAAAAAGACGTAAATTTCAATATCTTTTCTTTTTTTGTTTGAAACATGAAATAATATTACAAATATTCAATATCTCTAAAATTAAGTCACCATAATAGACATAATATATCTATATTATATTGATATATTATTTCTATGTATTATATCTGCGTTGAAGCAATATCCATATACGAATATCGACTATGCAACCAAATTGGCCATTGGGAATTTAAAAGAAAAAATAAAAATAAAAATAATGAAAAAGAATGATGATCCTAATTAATGAAAAAACAATTATTAGTGCAAGGGATTTATAGATTAAGTAATTCTTTTTCTCATACAATCGAAGGGAGAGGAATTCAAACTCGGGAAGAAGCAACAAGCCACTTATCATAGCCTAAGTAGTTTAATACGTATCAACATATCACTTATCATAGCTACCACTACATCGATCCAAGTTCTATTATTAAATATCACTCTCTACTCTAATATCACTTGTACTATTAAACACATTATAAAGCACCTTAATAACTTTCTTTATCAAAAGGATAAAAATTTTAATCAAAAAGCTGACAAACTTACCACAACACGACAAACAAAAAGTGCTCACATGTTGGAAGCAAAGCCCAATATGCAAGCTATAATTTTTTTTTTCCCAATTTTGTCCCATGACAAAATCCAAACTTTTAGCCCAAATCATTTTTTAATTACGAAATGACATTGAAACTTTCATTATTTACAAATATGCCATTAAATCATTAAAAACTAATTATTTCTAGAACTTCACATAGCCACTATTTACAATTATACAACCACTATTTTGGGGAACTTCACACGACTATCGCCACTATTTACAAAACTACACATTGCCACTATTTCTAAAATTTTACACTATTTCTAGAACTTCATACATTAACTATTTAACTTCATACATCAACTACTTTTAACTCACGAGTATACAAGTATTATTTCTAGAACTTCACATAACCACTATTTCATAATTATACAACTAATACTATTTTTAGAAATTCACACGATGCCACTATTTACAAACCGCACATTGACACTATTTCTAGAATTTCACACTATTTCCTAGAACTACACACATCAACTATTTCTAGAACTTCATACATCAACTATTTCCTAGAACTCACAAGTATACAACTACTATTTCTAGAACTTCGTATAGCCACTATTTACAATTATACAACCACCGTCACTAATTATGAAATTGTGGGATTCTCGGGGTCGACGGCGACCTTGGGAACCGGGTCCCACCATCGACTCCAGCTTCGGCATCTGGGACGGTAAGATTTGAAAAGCAATCGGAAAAAAAAAGAAAGAAAGCAAGGTAGTATTCATGATGCCAGTCTCAGGCTCAGTATAAGCCATGCAAAATTTTTTACTTGTCTGTAAAAAAAAATGTGACTTTACTGTTTTACTAGAGTTTGCTGCCCTTGATGACACAAGACCAAGTAGAAGGAAGGTAAGAGTTTCCACTGCAGGATTTCAGGACCACAAATTTGCAAAGCACTTCAACAAACGAATTCAGAATTATTTTCCCATTTGGATTCCGAGGGCAATTTCGGTAGTAATGCCTGGCTAGGAATACTCTCACTCGATTCGAGATGAGACCAGCGTGAGGTCGTCCACCAAAATGCGTTTTTCTCCTCTTGACTAAAGCCTTGAATTTGTAGAAAATTACAGATCTCATCAACCCCTCCTAACCACTTCATCGTCCCCAGATCTTGCAGCCAAAAGAAGCTTCCCTTCCCCTCCCACTGACTCACTCCACTGACTTTCTCTCTCTCTCTCTCCCCTCTCTCCTCCACTTCTGTCTTTCTTCCAATCCAACCAAACACAAACAGAAAAAATCAAAAACCCAACAACAAAACCACAGAAAGAACGAAGGAAGAAAACGACGACGATGAATTGGGCTTATTTTCCGAAACAAAAACAAAACCAGAAGCCACCACTCCGCCATTGAAATTCCACCATGAAATTGCGAGTTCCTCACCATCTCATCTTCCATTGTTCTCTCCTCTCCTCTACCTCACTCCCCTCCTCGCTCTTCAATTCCAACTCCTATTCGGCACCACCGAGTCAAACACCCGTCCGAGTCTTAAACTCGTCAATGGTGGGAGTAATCTGTTCCCAGAGATGAAAATTGTCAGGGGCAAAATTGGAAATTAGATTTATTAATTTGGTTGGGCCAGTCTTATTTGACCGATTTAATGGGATTTCGCCTTAATTTAAACAAAGTTTTATTGGGCTTGTTTTTGGTTAAAATACAAAGTTTTTATGTCCTTTTTTATTAGTTTTCCCTATTAAGATCACTCTCTACTCTAATATCACTTGTACTATTAAACACATTATAAATGAAAAATATTAAAATTGGTACTAGGCGGAATCACCTACAATAATGTATAACAATAATAGACACTATAACACTTATTTCTACTTAGAATCACCTCAGACTCACAAGGATATACAACAACTCTACACACATATAAACTACCGACTCAAACTTGACTAGTCAAGCTAGAACAAACAATCCAAATTCATTTTTCTTTCATTACTCACCATTCGAATTTTATACTACATTAGATGAATGTAAAGAAACTGGAATCCACTCTGCAAATAAATTCTTTTTCTTTCAGATACAAAATTTGAATCTATATTTCTAATCTGGACAGTAATTTGATGGTTGCTGGCTGCTGGCGGCTAGAGATCATTAAGAGGTATTTGGCTTTAGATAATGAAGATTAATTACTGGTTAATATAACTTCTGAGCCATGGATTAAAAAATAAGAAAGATACCCCATGTGACAATAATATCTGGGGAACTAGTTAATTACCTTAAATAATGCATGCAATAACATGCAAAAAGGTCTCTGGTCCCGGCCCGGCCACATCAATCTCTGCAAATATTGACAACAACGGGCCATATGTGCACAACATCTAGATTGATCTCATGCCTATTATTTTAATCGTAAAATTAAGGGCTGGCTTGAATTTTACGTGTTCTAAAGTTGTCATAAAAGGTGGGGTACGTAGACCATATTATAAAATTAGTCATGCATAATAATTGACAAGGAATCATATAATCACAACAAGAGAGAGGATAACTTAGATTATAAGTTACTCTTTCGCAGTCTCTTAATTTTGGCAGAATAAATTAAAGGGCATAATCCTACTTTAACGACGGCAAAAACGGTTGCTGTTAATTAGAAAGATCAAAGATGAGCATAAACTTTACGATGTCCAGTTCCTTTTTTCCTGGTCTGAAAGATGCCTAGCTAGCTAGTTCTTCAAAGTGTTAAGAAATACTATGACTGTCCAATCACTAGTACGTAAGTTTTGGCAGTGTCACTGTCAAGGACAAAAATAAGAGGAGATCACCATCGGGAGTTGAGCTGGCATATACAAGTACAACAGTCATCAGTATTATTATTCATAAGGCTTCAATTACCAAAAAAAAAAAAATTGTTTAAGAGGAAATTAGAAGTTGCAGTTTTGCATATGACTAAGTTGATTAAAGCAATGTGCTCTATTATTCTCCTTCTTATTCATATTAGACTAATTAAGTATTTGACAAAAAAATGTATATGTTTTCATTCTAAACTCTTAATCTAATGGAATAATCATGACAACAAAACCTATGAAATATTCAATATTTTGCAAGAGATAGCCACTCATTCTAAAGGGATAATTACTCATTTTCGAATTTGTACTATATAAGTTAGAAACCAATGCAAAACTAATTTACAATAAGTGGAGACACCTAAAGCCTTCTACAAGGATCTAAATTGATCACGATGTGATATTTTATAATCTTAAAAAATAATAACAAAAAGAGGAACGCTAGCAACTTTCACTTTTAAACATTTTCCTTCTAAATTCTCATTTATCATTCTCATCCCGGAATACACACACCAATTTTCAATGGTGGAAAGTTCTTTTGTTGCTCTCGAAGCGAGTACTACTAATAAGAGTTGTTGACATCAAACTTTGTATCAAACAAGACTAAGATTGCAATAATAATATTGTTGCATGATGATCTAAACCGTCTATTTTCTAGGACCATCTTCAAGGATAATCTCAACCAAAATCTGAAAATCATTTAGTCATCAAACTGTCATCTAGCAAATAGAATGGTTTTTTAGTTAAATACTGAAATTATGAAACGATAATTACATGGTTAAATGAATTTTGATTTTGTTGATTTTTTGTGTGATTGAATTTAAAGGGGGACCTAGAAAATAAACAATTCATCAAATAGCATTGCAGAATTTAAAGGGTGACCTAGAAAATTAACACTAGCCGTGACCTAACAAATGTCTATTTTTAAAAGGCTAATGCTTTAAAAGGTTGGAATCAATTTGGTATTACTCTAAAAATTTGGTAGTTATTGGTACTTAATCCATATATTTTTTTTAAAGATATATAATAGAGTTATTAATGATAAAACATGAAGATAAATGATGACTCTAAAATATAACTGGATTTTCTCCTTTTTATTTTGTCCCTTCAGGTATTGTCATTGCATGTAGAAACGAGTAATATTGGAATGATCACAATCAAGACAGATGTACGTAGCATAGAAAGAGAATAAGAGAGTATCCAATATCCATAATTAATGAGTAGGGTAATATCCATATAGAGAGTTATGTGGTAACTAAGACAGCTGAAATTAATTAGTAAGGAGCCATAACTCATAATTAAGTAGGGTTTTGTTTATAAAATAGGTTTAATTAAGCATCCGCCAACATATATTAATTTGGCCAAATATTCCAATAATATTATTATTTTTAGCAAAGAAAGTGTGGGATATTTTCCTGGTGCTACACTCCTAAGTCCCAAGCTAAGCTTGAGAACTTGAGAATATTAAAGCTAAGGAAGAGAAAGAGAGATGAGTCTACCGTCCAAAAAACGTGTTGTTAAAGCCATCACCAAGAACATTGCTTTAGTTAGTTTCTGTTTCCCTAAACACAGAGTATCTATATCCATCGTTTGCAATACGTATTGCTTTTTTTTATGCCGAAAGGAATCAAATTCAGGCAAAACCAGGAAAAAGGTAGACCAAAGGAAAAGAAACTCGTGGAAAAGTGAAAGAAAAGGGCTCCTCTTAAGACCAACCATTTTGTACTTCTAGTGTTTGTTCTTTTTTAATATTCTTAGGGTAAGTAAGTAAGACAGGTGTTTTTATAATTGAAAGGTTAAAAAGGAATCTTGCTTCTTGGGAATTGAGGTAGTAGTAGACTTTATAAATAAGGAAAAGAATTTCCTGGGATTTGGAATTGCCTACCTAGAAAGTTGCATAAAACTGTATATATTAGCACAGAATTACAGTTAAATGTCTCCCTTCAATCAAGGTTTATACTTTTAAGTTTGGAAGTTATCAATGTTTTCTTAAGTTATTTAAAAGACCTGATTATATTACTCTAACGTTGTTTGGTAATTATTTCATTTTTAATTGTATTTATTTAGTTTTACCTACATAGTCCAAAGTCCACATCAATGTCAGTAAAAATGTGGGACTCTGATTTTCAGGTCATCAATAAGTGCTTCTTTAATAAAATATTTCAAATTTTTTGAACTCAAAAGCACTTCTAACTTTTTTGCCAAACATGATAAGAAGTTAACTCTTTTAATTATTTTAAATGCACTTTCAAAACAGACCTATATTCTCGACACACTCAAAAAAATTTGTCACAGTACTCAAAGTAATTAGTAATGACAACGAAAAATGTTAAACAAAAAGGGAAAATAAAATAAAAATCTCTAAGTATGCTCTCAACTCATGCCTTCTTTGACATACTATAACATGGGACTTATCCGTTGGGTTAGTGTACCTTTTTTAATGAAAAACATTTTGATGAAATAATCGGAAGTAATTTTATTTCAAATTTTGCCATCAGCCTTGCCAACATAGTAAACCTGATAGCCCAGGGCTATATTTTTTGGTGGGCTCCACTTGCTATACTCCCGTCTCTCTCTTCTCGATTCGATTTTCTCTCTACTCTCTCTGCTCGGGTCTCTCTCTCGTCTGAGGACGATCATCAGGGAAGGGCTGGACGGAGTAATTTGGTGGTGGTGTTTGGTGTCATCGTGGTGTTGGGTTGGGTGAGATTTGGTGGTGGTGGTGCCCGATTGTGTGAGATCTAGTGGTGGTGGTGTGAGGAGTTTGGGTTGTTGGATGGGTGTGTTGGGTGGTGGTGTGGCGTGGGGATGATGATTGGGTTGTTGGATAGATGTGGCTGGGTGGTGGGAGCCTGGGTGGGGTAGGGGTTGGGTTTGTTTTTGTTTTCTGAAGGGTCAAACTTAAGTGGTACGTACCATTGAATGGTACGTACTGTTAAATGGTTAAGATTCCTTTGGGACCCACTGCAAATTAATCTGGACCATTCAATAGCCGTACCATTGAATGGTACGTACCACTCAAGATTTTTTCCTGTTTTTTTGTTTGTTTTTTTCTTAGTTTTTAATATATGAAAAATGAAAAATTATATTTTGTATCCTCAAGTTTGTTTGGGTGCAATTGCAATCTCATACATCATTTTTAAAATATTGCAATGTCATGTACAAACTTGTAATTTAGTTGCAATTTCATATATCCGTTAGTTAAACCGTCAATTTGACCATTAAATGATGGTGTGGCAACTGTAGATTCTACTATTTTACTAATGTGGCTGTGACAAATATACCATATGGGAAAAAAAAATAAAAATAAAATTCTTTTACAAATGTCAATTTAAGAAAAAAACTTTTTTATTCTAATTTTCTTTTTGCCTGTAGTTACCATATCATCATTTAACGGTCAAATTGACAGATTGACTAATGGATGTATGAAATTGCAATTAAAACACAAGTTGATGTATGATATTGCAATGTTTTAAAGATGATGTATGGAGTTGTAATTGGACTTAAATTTGAGAGCGCAAAATGCAATTTACCCTATGAAAAACTAAGAAAATATTAGGTTGTAACCTTGTATGACTGAAGATGTTAAAAATATAGTTTAGGCTACATAAAAAATAATAATATTTTAGATGACTAAGATGTAGTCACGAACTGCATTTAGCCCTCATAACTGGATATGGTCTTACTTAGGCCGTCTCTAGTCATGGAGGGTTAAACGTAGCCCTTGCCTACGTTTTAGCTTTTCAAAACTTATTATTTTAAAGAATATTGTACGTCTAAATCTTAACATCTTGGCTTGAGATGGACATATTGGGGCCCGCCGAGAGACTTAAAGCCTTGCCATATGTATCCTGGCCTTGACTAAATTTAGCCTCGATACTTTTTAGCAGATTCATTTTGGCCCTTGGTTGGAGATGAGATTTGTACAAGTTCGGGCTAAAAGTTAACTATATTCCTTGCCTGAAGATGGCCTAGTGTTGAGAAAATATTAAAAACAAATATTGAGTGTGTTGACATTTGTCTTTTAACTGTTTATATATGCCTAGAGCAACTTGTCTTTAACAATGCTGAAACTGGCCAAGCTAGTTTATGTGACAGAACCCAGGACATATGCTGTACTGGAGTGGTTGGCTGAACAGTATCAGTATGTTTGGATGATGAGGTAGCCTCAAAACAAAAACGAGTTAGCTCCAACCCTACAAACTCTGAACACTTTGTTCCAAGATAAAATAAACTTGGAGTTGGACTTTCAAGTTCTCAAGCTTTATAACAATTATTTATGCATCATTTGTATCGAGATTTTAAAAAGACGAGCCGGCGATATATTACTAACTGCAACAATATTATTTTTAATTCCAAACTTACATCTTTTTATCGGAGTAGGCTACAATGCTCGCAAGCATTGAATGCTTACACCGATCTCACCATTAAAATGAGGGAGGAGAGAGGAGAGAGGGGGGAAAGGAGAGTGAGATTGGTGTGAGCATTCAATGCTTGCGAGCACTGTAGCCAGTCCCCTTTTTATCTACACAACATACAAGATGACAAGTATTTGAGTTTTGACATCAATATTATTAAAAATAAAACTATATATTCATTATATAATCTATTCAAATAAACATTGAAAGAGAAAAAGAGAGAGATGACAAAAAAGATTTAGAGCGGATTCACGGCCCTATCCAAGTTGTGACCCATCGATATATTGTCTTATAGCACAACTCACAAGGAGGGCGATCGAGTAGTGTGTTTGATACTGTCTCTTTGTTGTTACAAATGGGTGTTACCCTCTTACAGACGCCATGCTCACCAATCTGTTAAACATCGATATCAGACTGTGCCCCTGTTCTTCTTCGAATAACTTTCCCATGAACAGTTAAATATAGAAAACAAATGTGGTCTTCCATTTTTTTTATTAGATGAAAGATTAATTATATTTTAACAGTCCTATTTTGATTTGGAAGAAAGAATATACACAATTACGTGAAATCATATAAGTAAATGAACACTGGTTGGCTCTTCCGACATTTATGCACAAATCTAGAATTTAAAAAGCAGGGTGGGCTGAACTGTTAACCATAATCACAAGCAAAAATTTTGTTTAAAATTTCAGTGCGTCTATGCATAAGGCTTTCCTCAGTGCAAAACAATTACATAAAATTTATGATAATTCAATACATCATAGTTCATCACAGGTAAATGAACACAACTCTAACCCTTCACACAGTAGAATTTGGGCTTGATCGTGGATGTCATTTGGGCGTAAATTTCGGTGAAATAAATGTTCATCAACAAATTAAATTCTGACTCACCAGGGCTTACGTGGCATACATTGTGGGTCCCACAAATGGTACACATGGCATGTGATTCATCGCTTTGGATGAGTTGTCGAAAATGACACGTGTCAATGTCTAAGCCAAGCTGTGCAGAAATTGCAGATTAAGTTGATGGTGGAAATAAGAAAATGAGAAACATCTCATAATTGACTTTGATTTAAATCAAATATAAATCAAGTTAATTAGTAGTTAATTAAGGCCCAAGTTCAGATCCTCAAGTCAATTGATTTTGGTCCTTCCATCGTGAAATTAATTTCAGTGAAATTATCAAGTTAATTGATTTGGTTAAATTATGCAATCCCAAGGACAAATCAAGCTAGAGTCAAGACAATTCATGGAGACAAATTCCATAAATCAAGGCTCGGCAAATAAAATTGATTCAATGCAAAGGATCATGGAGAAGCCTATAAATACAAGGCTCCAAAACAAAAGCGGGTGGAGCGGCGCGAACTCGGAGACTCGAGAAAACTCTGCATTTCTGTCATCATCGTGAAGAACCATCAAGCACCACCTACGTGCCAGTCCTTCCATCACCCCAAACAAATCCTACTCTGTCTAAGCCAAACTCTTGTGACATCCGTTGACAAGATCAAGTCTCTACGACCCTTGGATCAGCCACGCATACACATTTCGTTCGTCTACACTACTACGACTTGAGAGAAGAAAGCAGTCCAAGCCTTTGGAGAAACCCGAGCTTCCCGACCCAAGCAAACACCAAAAAACACCAACCTCGTATTTATACTATCAAGCTCGTGGAGAATCAACAAGCACAACACACGTGCCAGTTCATTCACCACCAAGGCCAAAGACCATCCACCACGTGAAACTCCTCGTGGTCTTGTTTCATTCAAGATCAGAAAGCCTCTCGGCGTACGGCCCTTGAAGATCACAAGCTCGATTCAAGATCAAGTGTTCACCACCCTCGAATCGAATTCTACTTTGGAGATCGAATCGAAGGAATATATTCTTACTCAAAAGAATAAACCACGAGATTGTAACCCTAATTCTTTCATTAATACAAATTTATTTTGTACACGTGCTCTTGTTTCATTCGTTGCCGGGAATTTTCGTGTTTACAAATTTGGCAGCACGCCCGGTGAGACCATCTCCTCTCATCTCTTTCTCCCGTTTAAGATTCAAACACACCATTGAAATCCATGGCCGAAGAAGGGGACAAGCTTTTCTCACGACCAAGAGCAAGAGCGTACAGTACTTCTCGACAGCGGAGACTCCTGCTCCGGTGTCATGGCTTCCGAAGCAAGACAAAAGCTTTCTGTGCCGGTAGCTCCATGTCACCTCAAGTTGGTTCCGTTGAAGGCACAAGGAGCCGCTCAAAAGGCGCGAGCACGCCATCCCAGCTAACCCTCAGCTGAGAATAAGGCTGCTCCTAGAGCAGAGTGAGGAGTTCTCAAAGTAATGAACGAGGTTCCTCGGCTTCAAAGAATTCAACAAAACGCTCCTTATCACCGGTCTCGGATATGGACTCAAGCACGAGGATCATACCATGGATCCCCATCGATGACCAGCGTAAGGGTCCCGGTGACACCCTGGTGTCCGCAGGTGAGGGTGCACCTTCCATGGCTATACGAGTTGTGATGGCTGGCGCCACTTCCATTGAAGAACAACTTCCGTCAGGATGAACGAGGCGATTGCAAGGCGCGAACCGTTGAGGAGAAAGATATGCAGATCCGCTTGATGAACGGAGTTGGAATCACAGCGAGGATGAAAGCCAATGCCAAACTAAGAAAGAAGGAAAAACAGCCGCGATGAAGAGTGTGAAGAGTAGCGTCATAAAAGATGAGTCGGAGAAAAATCAAAACCAAAGTGCGGAAAACTGCTGCAGTAGGCTCTCTCTCCGTCCAACAACTTCGGGACATGATTGCAAACACTATTAGAGGCACGGTATGGAAATTGCCTCTGGAATCACTTTGATGTATTCCAAACCGTATACTAAGGCGGATTGATAGCTACTGGATGCAACTGGGATACCAACCTCCCTAAGTTCATACAATTCGATGGAAAGGGCAATCCAAAACAACACGTTGCTCATTTCGTCAGGAAACTTGCAACTAATCTTTGGGACGGAAGGTGATCATCTTGGCCAAGCGATTTGTTCGTTCTTTAAGGGAATGCGTTCGATTATTTTGCTTGACCTGGAGCCGAGTCCATAGACAGTTGGGGATCATATGGAGCGAAATTCTTGAACCGTTTCTGACACTCGTCGCATTGTTAGCATGATGGAACTTACAAATGCAAAAGCGGTGGAAGGATGAGCCGGTTGTTGACTACATTAGCCGGTGGCGGTCGTTAAGCCTCATTTGCAAAGATAGGCTTTCAGAAATATCGGCGGTGAGATGTGTGGCCACAAGGCATGCATTGGGGATTGCACTACATTCTTCAGGCATCAAGCCCCGGACCTTTGAAGAGCTAGCTACCCTGATGCCATGACATGGAGTTGAGCATCGCCAATCTGCCGGAGTGGGAAAAATGACCCAATTGCTGACTACGGAAAGACAAGAGAGTCTTCGGGCATAAAATGGACAAGCCTACGAATAAGCCCATTAAAGAAACGTGGCCGGTCAACACAGCTCCTATCAAAATTTCTACATGAGACAAAAGAAGGAAGGTAAAGAGACGACGAACCTTCTCGAACTTGGAGAGGCCGTAAGACGCACTTTGAAGGAGCTTGAGGAAAAGAGGAAGTACCCATTTCCCGACTCTGATGTGGCTGCCATGTTGGAAGATTTGCTTGACAGAAGGTGATCGAATTGCCCGAATGTAAACGTCGAAGAAATGAATCGTGCAAATGATCAAAATATTGCAAATATCCACTTAGTGTCATCAGTCACCAGTTGAAAAGTGCTTCATCTGAAAGATCTCATCATGAAGTTGGCTCAAGAAGGAAGCTATTGAGCTAGATCTTGATGATGTGTGGGAGTCAAACCATGCTACCATCACTTTTAGCTCTTTGATTCAATACATCCACATTCACCCCTCAAATCGAGCGGGGGCCTTCTCCAAGACTTGACAAGTCAAGCCAAGTGAGGTTGATGAAAAATTACACAAAAGTCTTTGTGATTCAAGCGAAGACTTTGATAATGGCTTCCAAATCTATAGATGCCAATGAAGAGAATGGACTGTCCTCCAAAGTTATGTAAGAAGCATGCGCGTTCACAAGAATGTCGACGGATCAAAAAGGAGGCTAAGAAGCGCCGTCAAACTCTAAACAACATGAAAGTGTTGAAGATGATGAACTTTGAAGCAACGATCATCCATCCCCATCACGCTGCGCGATTCTTCCCCAGAAGTCTCTTCTTCAAAGGCTCGGTTGGTTCAAGCTCCCTTGCTATGAAGCTTGTGAGAACTCTCCTCCAAGATGGTGTGGCTAAAATCCACCAAATGCTCGGCCGCGCAAGAGCCTAAGCTTCGCGCCGCGGCACCAAAAAAAAAAAAAAAAAACCCTGGAACACGTGATGACTTGATCCCTTCCAACCGAGGAGCGTAGGCAACTCAAACTTCCAACCTCGAGTTCGGTCACAGCAACAAAAAAACAATATATATATGTTTCTAATAATAATAGAGGTTCATAAAAATAAAAAAATAAAAAAAAGGAAAAAGAAATGGCGATGGTAATAAAGCACTTTTATTCCTCACTGAGTTCAACCAGTAAATGTTGATCTTATTACAAAGAGGTGAGAATGAGCTAAAAAAAATAAAATCAATCAAGGCGCTACTCCCAAACTAGGTCTTTGAAATTATTCTTATTTGAGTTTCAAGCAAGCCTTCCAACGTCTTTAAGCGGCCAATGTACGTAGTGGACAATGTGGGGTGCTCAGTGGTGTAAGCTCTCTCGCCCTCTAAACGAACGACCTCATCATGGTGTTGTGAAAGATGAACTTCATTTTACGAAGAGAATGCGCTGGAGTTGATTCACTTAGGCTTCTAATTGTTCTCTCTCTTTTCTTTAGTGCCTCTATCCAGGTAATTAAGTGGAGGTTATGGAATCAACTATGGATTGGTGACGATCAACTGCAGCTCATTTAAACGACAAAGCCCTGAGCAAGAGAGATGAATCGATGGTGGAAGAAAGCGTGGTTTCCGAACCTCACGAAGTCGGCTTCTTGGAAAAAAGTGGAGCGTAGAGAAGAAAATACTCGGAGGCATCATCCGAAGCTCTGCAATTTGAGCCTTCAAACGAAGGTCTGCTCCAAGGCTATCAATCGCAGCAACCAGTTTGTAAGTCTTCCTTGAGCAATTGAAGGTCTTCTAAAGGGCATTTCAAAATCCTCTTTTTGATGTGATTTCCAATTGTGGAGGGGCTACTTGAAGATTAATTTTACGGATTACCTGGTCTACGCCACCTATGGTTGGCCCTCAAGCGAAATCTCGGAGGCGGTTTGGTTGAATAGTCGGCCTCGAGATGGGCTGCTTCACATGGTGCATCGCGAGACTAAAAAAAAAAAAAAAAAAAAGGTCAATATTGATCCAACAAGGCGCAACTGCGAGTATGAAATCAAGTAAGATTAGGCTCTTCGATAGCTACCTTTCGAATTAGTGCCTATGCCTTGCGCCACCGGCGGGGTTATGGTCTCTCCATGTGTAGGCGGATCACCAAGAGATAAAAGCTCAGTGAAAGTAGGAACATGGGATCCCTCTATTACCCTTGAGGAAAGGGTGTTGCCATCGGCCACAGGTAAGTTACCATCGGGTTCGGCCTAAAAAAAAGGAATGAACATCGTAACAAAAAAAATAAAAAAAAGAAAAAAAAAAGGGTTACCTCATTCGCATGAATTGGTTGTGAAGATGAAGGGCGTCACCAAGGGAATGTGTCTGAAGCAGAAATCGTGCCCTCGTCATAATGGGAAGGGACCTAAACTTTTCTTTCGATGCATGAAATTAACCTCGGCATCTTCATGGCTATCCTCAATTCGCCTCTTTGAACCACGCAAGGCATCTTATGCAAATTACGCTCAAGATGATGTGATCTTCATGCGAATCGGCTTCGTCTCCATCTTCCCTCAGAGACATCAATAGGTTGAGTTGAATATGACGACAAACGTTGAGCTCGAGGATTGGAACATTAGAACCAACTCTTAGGCGGGTTTGAACTAATGCGATCCAAGCGGGGTGGCCCCTACGGGAGCAAGATGACAATTCTCCCTTTGGCATACCATTCTTTGGGCGAGAAGAGGTTGATTCGTACCTGAAGTCGTTTCGCTTATTACATTCGCAGAGTCGAAACGATGCACCTTTGACCACAAATAACATAATCACGAGTGACTTTGTATTCTTTAATATTGTCTTTAGTTGGCGGGGTTATCAAAGAATTGGTACCGGTTTGGGTGCAAGATTCCCAATACAAAGTACGCGAGGATAATGAACCACTACGGTGTCATTTTGAGCTTCAGGGACATGTATTGGGCCATAGCCAAATTGCCTGCCAAACCGGTGTGGAGTTATGAAATTTGATGATTCGACGATTTTCTTGTCTTAGAGAAACATAACCAGAGCGGAGGCTTATGAAGTAAATTAAGTCCGAAGTACGAAGGCGCGAGTCATCAGTAAGTTGTCGGCGGTCTGAAGATACCCTGGCTAAACGGTCCATCTGCAAATTTTCACAATTCCTAAATAAAGCACGCGCATGCGAGTCGTCAAAGCTTTTTGCCGAAAGCACTCCAGAATACTTAGTCATGAGAGGTGTAGACTTTGCAGAAGAGGAAGATGAAAAATGAGTGCTAAAATATTCACCCAACCAACCATACACATAATGAAAAGGAACAATGGCCGCACAATCTCCAGGGTTTCTTGAATTAGAAATCTCATTCAAACCATTATAAATATTGGCTAACACCGGAATAGCGAGGCTGAATAACTCACCCGTGGCCATTCTGCTGGCAACTTTGAACACCCCAGGTCGAATGAGACTAGCGTCGTCCTTAGGAAACACAAACTTGCAAAGCCAACAAGCGAGGAAAGCAGCCAAATATGACTCTTCTATGTCTTGGGTGGCTATACCCAACTCATTAAAGACCTTCTGCTCCGTGGAGTTACGTCGTTGAGCTGCACCAATGACGCCAGATGGATCAGGGTCACCCTTCGGCTTTGTTAGTTTGTTCCTATTACTCTTCTTAAGGGGCTTCTTATATTTCATCGGACCTCGATACCAGAATCTTATCCATGAAGTTATCTTGACTCCTGACTTGCCCTTAACTTCTCGAGAAAGCTTGTGATATGCGAAAAACAAGTGTCGACAACTGGCCGGTATGGAAAATGAGCCTCTGCTGTTTTTGTGGGTAAATTCTGCGACACACGGAACAACTTCGTCGTAGAACTTTCCATGGATCGGAAGACCACTAATCTTGTGCAAGTCCCAAAGTGAAATAGATAATTCTCTCTGCGAGGTGTGAAGAGTGTTGGTTTCAGGACACCAATATTCACAAAAGGCACGAATGACGGGGGGGGGGGTGGCGATCGTAGCTAAACAAGGAGGCGAACACAGCATCATGAAGACCTGCGTCAATAAGAAGCTTCTTATTTCTGCTCAGAACATCTTCGAGCCACTCCCAGTAGAAATCTAAAAATATAAACTCTCCGTTTGTCGGAAGATTGCAGCTCCAATTTGCTGCTCCGTTGTGAATACGGTCGCCTAGAAGTTCAAAGGCAACTGATGAGTCATGTCGGTCGTGGTGTGAAGAATTCAGCATCAAGACACCAGAAGCGTGTTCTCTACTAACAGATTTCGATCGTCCGAAGTTGGTTATCTCACAAGATGCTTCTTGAGTCCACGACTCGATGTGCATGGAATGACCTATTTTCGGAAGGCTTAATGCTTTCGGACCAGTGAAAGGTGCGTAAAGCAGCAGAGTGGTTCCTTCATCAAGGGGATCTCCTTCGTTCTCAAGGATGGTGAGTGTGTTTTTCTTGAAGCACTTGAAAAAACACCATGACTGCATAAAAAATATATACACACATAAATAAATAATAAGCAAAAAAAAAAAAAAAACCCATGAACGTATGCAAGTGCATATGTTCTAAAGGAGGGGGTGAATATGATGTTACCTGCACCAGAGCCAAATATATATGTATATGGAAATAGGTTGATCGAAGTAAGCTGGAGTCTCCTGACAACGGATGAGCGCCGACCCCAAGTGCTCAAAACGGATCCCACAGCAAATGCTATGAAATGCCACAGGATCCGAGCAAGAGAGGTCCGCTGCTGTTGAGTCTTCTCACGACGACGGACGAGCGCCGACCCCAAGTGCTCAAAACGGATCCCACAACAAATGCTATGAAATGTCACGGGATCCGAGCAAGAGGGGTCCGCTTCAGCTGTACTTTCGATCAACGGAGGATGATCGTAGACCCAAGTGCTCTAGACGTGTGATGTAGCAAAGTCTGATACGAACCCCTAGCAAGGAGAACCCACCCCAAATCCTCGTACTTTGAATTGGGGGTCGGCTACTACTCTGTACCACAACAATGAAAAAAAAAAAAATCATAACAGCATGGCGTTTATATGTGTATGGGCATAATCAAAGTTTGTCCAAAAGGAAAATACAAGGCCTAATGTTGTGTATATATTCAGAAAGTGGTCTACTTATGCACATGAGGTTTATTTATATTCAACATAACGTTTACTTATGCAAGAGATCAGTTAAACAAGGAAGAAATATGTACATGGGAAAACCGTGGAGGAATCATCTGACTTACAAATATTCAAAAGGTGTAAAGAGCTCGATGGACAAGTCGCAACTGCTGCACATGTGTTGTTACCTGCAAAGAAAAAATATATAAAGGCGTCAGCAGCAGCACACTACTGTAGCAGTGAAGAAATTTTATCCTCTCTCCTGAAAAAAAAAAAAAAAAAAAGCCCAGCCAATCAAAAGCCAAGATAAGAAGAGATAAAATTGAGAGAGAGATGGTTATAAATTGGTTTAAGGCAGTGCCCAAAATACCATATTCACAGCCCGAATTCATCAGGTCACACACATTCTCACACTCTCTCATATTTACCAAAAGGGCCTTCTCTGGAATTGGAAGAATAGCAGCAGCAGCAGCTGTATCATCTTTTTCTTCTTCAATGTTCTACGAAAAGGAGCTCGCTGCTGCCAAAAAAAAAAAAAAAAAAAAAAAAGGAAAAGAAAAAAAATGAATGAATAACTATTTGTTGTGGGACTGTTAGCTAATCAATCTCAAGCACGCCAGCAACTATTATGACAAAATATTAGGAATAACATTCCACCTAATGGAGTTCAAAGTTCTGCTCGCACTAACTCCTGCCTCTGGTTGTTCGATTTCGTTGGATTTGATGAATACCAATAATCGGAGACCTTCTCAAGTTGGAGAGCCCACCATGGAAGCCGGCGGTTGGAGGATTCAGCTGCAGTCAGATGTTCATTCAAAATCAGATAAAAGTCCAGTTACAGTGGCAGATTACGGTTCACAGGCTATTGTGTTTGGTACTGGAAAGAGGAACTTTGCACAAGAAAGAAAGCAGAATGGGGAGCATGGGCATGGCGGCTACACTATTGTAGCGTAGAAACTGAAAACCATTGCCAGTACATAGGAAAAGCTCACCCTACCCTCACTATATAGTGGTTATACTTTATTTGGGTTCCAGAATATGCCAATAATAAAAAAAAAAAAAACACAATCCCACTGATGGAGGCAAAGATTGTGTAAAATAATTTCTTTGATCTTGATATGCAGAATTTCTTACCAGCTGGAGCACAAGGAAAATTATTTGCATGATTGCCTACCCATTTAATCCCAAGGCATTCAAACTTACCCGTTGGAGCACAAGGAAAATTATTTGCATGATTACTTACCAATTTAATCCCAATACATGCAAAAAAAAAAAAAAAATTGTGGAGTTTTACAAGGAATTCATCCACGTTGATTTGGTTGAGATGTCATGCATAAGGGATATGAAATTTCTTTACCATCTAAAGCTACATGGTGGAGAAAGTGGTTTAATTGCACAACTTTGCCAAAAGCTTACATTGGAAACAAATTTGGTTTGCAGTTAACATCACTAATCACATTATCACCACAAGAGTGACTTCAAGCCACACCTCCAACACGTGACAAACACATGTCTATGCAGCGGCTTGAAGTGGGGGCATTTGTAGACACGTAAATTTCGGGGAAATAAATGTTCATCAACAAATTAAATTCTGACTCGCCAGGGCTTATAAATGTTCTACCAGCAAGAATTAAATTTCGACTCGCCGGGACACGTGGCATATCGTGGGTCCACATGGAAATGGTACACATGGCATGTGATTCATGAAACTAGATGAGTTGTGAAAATGACACGTGTCGACATCTAGCCAAGCTTGTAGAAATTATCGAATTAAGTTGATGGTGGAAATAAAATGAGAAACATCTCATAGTGACTTTGATTTAAATCAAATATATAAATCAAGTTAATTAGTTAATTAATTTGGTTGAATCCTCGAAGTCAATTGATTTTGGTCCTTCCATCAGAGTGAGATTAATTTGGTGAAATTATCAAGTTGAGTGATTTGGTTCAAATTAATACCAAATCAAGTTCAAATTAAGCTAGAGTCGGAGCAATTCATGGAGACAAATTCCATAAATCAGGCTCGACAAATAAGAATTGATTCAATGCAAAGGATCATGGAGGAAGCCTATAAATACAAGGCTCCAAAGAAAAAAACAAAGAGAGGGTCGGGCAGCGAACTCGGAAGACTCGAGAAAACTCTGCATTTACTGTCATCGTCGTGAACCATCAAGCACCACTGTGCGGGATCCTTCCATCACCCGACAATCCTACTGCGTCCATAGCCAAACTCTTGTGACATCAGATTGACCAGATCAGGTCTCACGACCCTTGGATCAGCCCACGCCACATTCCGTTCGTCACACTACTACGACTTGAGAAAGAAAGCAGTCAAGCCTTTGGAGAAACGAAGCTCGGCAAACGAAACACCAAAACACCCAGACACTCGACCAATTCTTCGTCAAGCTTGTGGAGAATCAACAAGCACAACACACGTGCGATTCATTCACGACCAAGGCCAAGACCATCCACCACGTGAAACTCCTCGTGGTCTGTTTCATTCAAGATCAAGCCTCGACGGCCTGCGAAATCACGAAATCGATTTAAGATCAAGTGTTCACCACCCTTGAATCAATTCTGCTCAGAGTCGAATGGAGAATATTTCTTATAAAGAACCAAACCACAGAGATTGTAACCTAATTCTTTCATTAATACAATTTTATTTTGTACGCGTGTTCTGTTTCATTGGTTGCAAGATTTTAGTGTTTCATTTAGCCTGCTAGGTGGGACAATCTCTGCCTCTCATCTCTCTTTTTCTCAAACCAAGATTCAAACTACCTGGTAAATCCATGGCTTCGAAGAAGGGACAAACTTTCTCGAGCCCGAGGCAAGGCATGGTCTTAGTAAGTGGAGACTACTGTCGGTGTCATGACTCGAAGCAAGACAAAAACAATGCCGGCAAGCTCAGCTGTCACCTCAAGTTGGTTGGGAGGCCCAAGCACAGGCCATCAAGCGAAACTGTCATCGGCCCTAGCCTGTTGAGGGCAAGAAAATGCTCTGCGAGTGAGGGAGTTCTCAAAGTAATGAACGAGTTCCTCGGCTTCAAAGAATTCAGGAAGCTCCTTATCACTGATCTGGATCTGGACTCGAAGCACGGGATCCTTACAAAGCGCTGGATCGCCATCATTGACCGGCGTAAGAGATCCAGTGACCACGCCGGTGTCATGCAGTGATCTGTTCATAGTATGCGGGTTATGACAAGCGCCCGCTGGTGAAGGCTCAGCTCGTCGGATGGGTGAGGCGGTGCAAAGTGAAGACCGTTGAGGAAAGATATGCGAGATCGCTTCAGCAGTGACAGAGTTGGAGATCACGAGCGGGGATGAAGAAGTGACCAGGAACCGAGAAGAAGGAAAACGCGCGATGAAGAGTCACGATGAGAAAGGTCGCGTCATGTGAAGATGAGGTCGGAGAAAAGCCAAAACCAAAGTCGAAGCTACTGCAGTAGGCTCTCTCTCATCAACAACTTGAGGACATGATTGCAAATACTGTTAGGCACGGTATGGAGGTGCCTCACAGGAATGCTAATCCTATTCCAACCCCATACTAAAGTTGTTAGCTGAGATGCGATAGGGTACCCGACCTCCTAAGTTCATACAATTCGATGGAAAGGGCAATCCAAACAACACATTGCTCATTTTGTCGAACTTGCAACATATCTTAGAGACGGAAAGGTGATCATCTTGTGTAGTTTGTTGTTCTTTGTAGAGGAGATAAGTTAGATGTTTGTGATTGGTACACTGACTTGGAGCCCGAGTCCATAGACAGTTGGGATCAGATGGAAAGAGAGTTCCTCAACCGTTTCTTTAGCACACGTCGCATGGTAAGCATGATGGAGCTCACAAACACAAAGCAACCAAAGGATGAGCCAGTGGTCGACTGCATCAACCGTTGGCGCGCATTAAGCCTCGATTGTAAAGATCGACTCTCAGAATTGTCTTCAGTGGAGATGTGCATACAAGGCATGCACTGGGGCTTGCAATACATCCTACAAGGGATCAAGCCTCGCACCTTTGAAGAACTGGCTACTCGAGCTCATGACATGGAGCTGAGCATCGCAAGCCATTGTGGAAAGAAAGATTCAATTGGTGACGAGATCGACTTCTTGAAGAAGCCCATCACGGAGTCCATGGCGGTAAGCACTCGTTCGTTCAAATCTTTAACACGAGACAAGAAAAGTGTAAAGAAGGCCGGGTTAAGTCAAGTCCAAGAAAAACCGCAATGCACATTGAAAGAAATGGAAGAGAAGAAATATCCTTTTCCCGACTCGGACGTTGCTGCTATGTTGGAAGACTTGCTTCAAAAGAAGGTAATCGAGCTCCCTAACTGCAAACGTCCTGAAGAAATAAATCGCGTCAGTGACCCGAGATACTGCAAGTACCACCGCGTCATCAGTCACCCGGTTGGAAAGTGCTTCGTGCTGAAAGATCTCATCATGAAGCTGGCCCAAGAAGGAAGCATTGAGCTAGATCTTAATGATGTGGTAGAGTCAAATCATGCCACCATCACTTTTAGCTCTTTTGATTCAACACATCCACCTTCATCTCGATCGCTGGGGGCATGCTCCAAGACCCTGCAAGTCAAGCCAAGTGAGGTTGATAAAAGATTACACAGAAGTCTTTTTGTTTCAAGCGAAGACTTTGATAATGGCTCGTCTATAGATGCCGATGAAGAATGGACTACAATCACTCCAAAGAAGTTATGCAAGAAGCATGCGTCACTTTCACAAGTCAATCGATTAAAGAAGAGGCCAAAAAGCTCTCGTCAAACTCCTAAACAACATGAAAGTGTTGAAAATGATGAACTTTTGAAGCAAAGATCGTCCATCCCCATCACGCTGCGCGAGTTCTTCCCTGAAGACTTCTTCAAGAATCAGTTGGTTCAAGCTCCTTGCTATGAAGCTTGTGAGGAACTCTCCTCCAAGATGGTGTGATAAGTCCACCAAACGCTCCTCGCCCGCACGAGCCAAAACTGCACAAGGCACCAAACGCTCCTCGCCTGCACGAGCTGAAACTGCACAAGGCACCAAACGCTTCTTGCCCGCACGAGCCAAAACTGCACAAGGCACCAAACGCTCCTCGCCTGCACGAGCTGAAACTGCACAAGGCACCAAACGCTTCTCGCCCGCACGAGCCAAAACTGCACAAGGCACCAAACGCTCCTTGCCTGCACGAGCTGAAACTGCACAATGCACCAAATGCTCATGGCCCGCAAGAGCCTAAACTGGGCACGGCACAAAAAAAAAAAAAAAAAAAAAACCCTGGAACTACGTGATGACTTGATCCCTTCCAACCGAGGGTACATAGGCAGCTCGAACTTCCAACCTCGAGTTCAGTCACAACAACAAAAAAAAAAAGAAAAAGAAGAAATGGCGATGCATGGTAATAAAGCACTTTTATTCCTCACAAGGTTCAGCTAGTAAATGTTGATCTTATTACAAGGAGGTGAATGAGCTAAAAAAAAAAAAAAAAAAAAGATCAATCAAGGCGCTACTCCCAGACTAGGTCTTTGAAATTATTACGCTGAGTTTCAAGCAAGCCTTCCAACGTCTTTAAAGCAGCAATGTCTGTAGTGGACAATGTGGGGAGCTCAGCGGTCATAGCTCTCTCGCCTTCTAAACGAACGACTTCATCATGATGTTGTGAAAGATGAACTTCATTTTCTGAAAGAGAATGCTGGAGTTGATTCACTTCGACTTCTAATTGTTCTTTCTCATTCTTCAGCGCCTCTATCCGTGAATTTGTGGAGGTTATGGAATCAACTATGGATTGGTGACGATCAACTGCAGCTCGTTTAAGCGACAAAGCCTGAGCAAGAGATGAATCGATGGTGGAAAGCTGTTGGTTCCGAACCTCTGGAGTCAGCTTCTTGGAAAAAGTGGAGCGTAGAGAGGAATACTCGGAGGTATCATCCATAAGCTCTGCAATTTAAGCCTTCAAAAACAAAGATTCTGCTCCAATGTTATCAATCGCAGCAACCAGTTTGGCAAGGTCTTCCTTGAGCAGTTGAAGGTCTTCTAAAGGGCATTTCAAAATCCTCTTTTTTGATGTGATTTCCAATTGTGGAGGCTGCTTGAAGATTAATTTTACGGATTACTTGGTCCGTGCCACCTATGGTTGGCCCTCCAAATGAAATCTCAGAAGCAGCTGGTTGAATAGTCGGCCTCGAGATGGGCTGCTTCACATGTACATCTGCTTGAACTAAAAAAAAAAGAAAAAAAAAAGGGTCAATGTTGATCAACAAAGCGGTAACTGCGAGAATATGAAATCAAATAAGATTAGACTCTTCGATAATACCTTTCGAATTAGTGCCTATGCCTTGCGCCACTGGCGGGGTTATGGTCTCTCCATGTGTAGGCGGATCACCAAGAGATAAAAGCTCAGTGAAAGTAGGAACATGGGATCCCTCTATGCCTACGGAAAGGGTGTTGCCATCGGCCCACAGTAAGTTACCATCAGGTTCGGCCTAAAAAAAAGAAAAAGGGGAATGAACATCGTAAATAAAAAAAAAGGGGGTTACCTCATTCGCATGAATTGGTTGTGAAGATGAAGGGACGTCACCAAGGAATATGTCACCAAGCATAAATGAATCGCCCTCGTCGTAATGGAGGGGACCTAAACTTTTCTTTCGATGCCTAAAATTAACCTCGCTGTCTTCATGGCTATCCTCAATTCGCCTCTTTGAACCACGCAAGGCATCTTGTCGTCTGCTCAAGATGATGTGATCTTCATGCGAATCAGCTTCGTCTCCATCTTCCTCAGAGACATCAATAGGTTGAGTTGAACATGACGACAAACGTTGAGCTCGAGGGATTGGAACATTAGAACCAACTCTTAGGCGGGCTGAACTAATGCAGTCAAGCAGGACTGGCCCTACAGGAGCAAGATGACAATTCTCCTTTGGCATACCATTCTTTGGCTGGGAAGAGGTTGGGGTCGTACCTGAAGTCGTTTCGCTTATTACATTCGCAGAGTTGAAACGATGCACCTTTGACCACCAAATAACATAATCACGAGTGACTTTGTATTCTTTAATATTGTCTTTAGCTGGCAGGGTTATCAAAGAATTGGTACCAGTTTGGGTGCAAGATTCCCAATACAAGTACACTGAGGATAATGAACCACTACGAATGTCATTTTTGAGCTTCCCAGGGACATGTTGAACATAGCCAAATTGCCTGCCAAACCGGTGTGGGTTATAGGGCTGAATGATTCGACGATTTTCTTGTCTTAGAGAAACATAACCAGAGCCGAGACTCATGAAGTAAATTAAGTCCGAAGTACAAAGGCGCAAGTCATCAGTAAGTTGTCGGCGGTCTGAAGATACCTTGGCTAAACGGTCCATCTGCAAATTTTCACAATTTCTAAATAAAGCACGCGCATGTGAGTCGTCAAAGCTTTTTGCCGAAAGCACTCCAGAATACTTAGTCATGAGAGGTGTAGACTTTGCAGAAGAGGAAGATGAAAAATGAGTGCTAAATTATTCACCTAACCAACCATACACGTAATGAAAAGGAACAACGGCCGCACAATCTCCAGGGTTTCTTGAATTAGAAATCTCATTCAAACCATTATAAATATTGGCTAACACCGGAATAGCGAGGCTGAATAATTCACCCATGGCCATTCTGCTGGCAACTTTGAACACCCCAGGTCGAATGAGACTAGCGTCGTCCTTAGGAAACACAAACTTGCAAAGCCAACAAGCGAGGAAAGCAGCCAAATACGACTCTTCTATGTCTTGGGTAGCTATACCCAACTCATTAAAGACCTTCTGCTCCGTGGAGTTGCGTCGTTGAGCTGCACCAATGACGCCAGATGGATCACCCTTTGGCTTTGTTAGTTTGTTCCTATTACTCTTCTTAAGAGGCTTCTTATATTTCATCGAACCTCGATACCAGAATCTTATCCATGAAGTTATCTTGACTCCTGACTTGCCCTTAACTTCTCGAGAAAGCTTGTGATATGCAAAAAAACAGGTGTCGACAACTGGCCGGTATGGAAAATGAGCCTCTGCTGTTTTTTTGGGTAAATTCTGCGACACACGGAACAACTTCGTCGTAGAACTTTCCATGGATCGGAAGACCACTAATCTTGTGCAAGTCCCAAAGTGAAATAGTTAATTCTCCCTACGAGGTGTGAAGAGTGTTGGTTTCAGGACACCAATATTCACAAAAGGCACGAACGACGGGAGAGTGGCAATCGTAGCTAAACAAGGAGGCGAACACAACATCATGAAGACCTGCGTCAGTAAGAAGCTTCTTATTTCTGCTCAGAACATCTTCGAGCCACTCCCAGTAGAAATCTAAAAATATAAACTCTCCGTTTGTCGGAAGATTGCAGCTCCAATTTGCTGCTCCGTTGTGAATACGATTGCCTAGAAGTTCAAAGGCAACCGATGAGTCATGTCGGTCGTGGTGTGAAGAATTCAGCATCAAGACACTAGAAGCGTGTTCTCTACTAACGGATTTCGATCGTCTGAAGTTGGTTAGCTCACAAGATGCTTCTTGAGTCCACGACTCGATGTGCATGGAATGACCTATTTCCGGAAGGCTTAATGCTTTCGGACCAGTCAAAGGTGCGTAAAGCAGCAGAGTGGTTCCTTCATCAAGGGGATCTCCTTCATTTTCAAGGATGGTGAGTGTGTTTTTCTTGAAGCACTTGAAAAACACCATGATTGCATAAAAATATATATACACACATAAATAAATAATAAGCAAAAAAAAAAAAAAACCCATGAACGTATGCAAGTGCATATGTTATAAAGGAGGGGTTGAATATGACGTTACCTGCACCAGAGCCAAATATATATGTATATGGAAATAGGTTGGTCGAAGTAAGCTGGAGTCTCTCGACAACGGACGAGCGCCGACCTCAAGTGCTCAAAACGAATCCCACAGCAAATGCTATGAGATGCCACAAGATCCGAGCAAGAGAGGTCCGCTGCTGTTGAGTCTTCTCACAACGACGGACGAGCGCCGACCCCAAGTGCTCAAAACAAATCCCACAGCAAATGCTATGAAATGCCACAGGATCCGAGCAAGCGAGGTCCGCTGCTGTTGAGTCTTCTCACAACGACGGACGAGCGCCGACCCCAAGTGCTCAAAACGGATCCCACAACAAATGCTATGAAATGCCACAAGATCCGAGCAAGAGAGGTCCGCTACTGTTGAGTCTTCTCACGACGACGGACAGCAAGAGAGGTTCGCTACTATCGAAGTTTCTTTTGATGGTGTCTCCAAATGATGTCTCTTCCCTCACGCGGCCATCTTTAAACCTCCTGAACCAAAAAAAAAAAAGAAAGGGGAAATTGTGAGTGAAGTGACGTCATTCCTCTAGTTGAAATACACAACTCGGTTCGTCTTTGATTTCTTACCCACGTCGCTAAACAGCGACAACTATTGGTAGCAACAGTTCGGCTTGCGCAGGTCGCCGGGCCACCGCTCATAATCAATACCGTCACTGCAGCTCACTTATCGATTTCTCAAGAGTATCCCCACTGCGCCATGAATTGGTTCGGGTTACCTGTACAAAAAAATTAATCTAAAAAAAAAAAAAAAAAAAATATATATATATATATATATATATATATCAGGGAACAGCGATGTCATAAGCACTTGAGGTTCCTGTCCAAAGACTACCAGAGGAAAAAGTTTGGCGGTTCGTTTCCGGAGTAACGTCAATTAAAGTCGCCCTCTTTGTGCCTGTAGCAAGTTCAAAGCTGCATTAGAGTATTGTTTCAACTTTCCTGCAACTCGTTCAGAATGCAAGAAGATGATGCCGTCGATGTCTCCATTCAAGGCAACGATGAGGCAGCTCAAAGAAGAAAAAAAATACAGCAGCCATATTACAAGAATATATATATCCAATTATGCTCACCGTGATGAAATCCAACACTTCTTCTGTGGTCGTTGTCAAAAAAAAAAAAAAAAAAACAAGAAGGTCAACCTGTATTCTCTCTCGCGGCAAGAAAGCGACAAAGAAATAATCCGGAAAGCCTTTTTGATGCTACAAAGGTATCCTTGGCAGCAAAATGGAACGGAGTGATGAAGACAATACTACTGTGGCCCAAGGACAGCCGTGTTGTGCGTGTCATTAGGGCAAACCCTCTTGTTCTTCTTATAGTCAGAATTGGAGTGATACCCACGCAATTTACCTGTTTAGGCTCCGCAATATTCAAAGGAATATGATATTTCATATCAAAATAAGTATGAAATCTCTTCAGCGTACAATTAGGAGGTGGCCGAGTTGACTGATAAAAAAAAGGCTCACAAAATAGAGATAAACAACCAAATTGACGGAAAGGAGAAGGCAATTCCACTGAAGAATGACGTCCACTAAATTAGCCATAAAATATTGGATTTTTTCTTTTCCATTATTATGTCTAATTAGTTCATGTCAATAGAAAATTTGGGCACGTCACATGCACTATGCCATGTATAAAGATTCTACGCCAATTTGGTTTCAAATCATAAATGGGAGCAAAGATTGCAATGAACAAAATGGTTGAAGAAAATGTCATCATCGCAAATAGGATGGTCACCAGGCATTTTTCATGAAGAGAATTAGTTGTAAAAAAAATATATATATACGATTTCAAGAATCAAGAGTGACTTCAAGCCACACCTCCAACACATGACAAGCACATGTATACGCTGTGTCTTGAAGTGGGGGCATTTGTAAACATGTGAATTTCGGTGAAAATAATGTTCACCAACAAATTAAATTTTGACTCGCCAGGGCTTACGTGGCATACATCGTGGGTCCCACAAATGGTACACATGGCATGTGATTCATCGAAACTGGATGAGTTGTCGAAAATGACACGTGTCAACGTCTAGCCAACTGTAGAAATTATCGAATTAAGTTGATGGTGGAAATAAAATGAGAAACATCTCATAATTGACTTTGATTTAAATCAAATATAAATCAAGTTAATTAGTTAATTAATTTGGTTGAATCCTCAAGTCAATTGATTTTGGTCCTTCCATCTGTGAGATTAATTTGGTGAAATTATCAAGTTAATTGATTTGGTTCAAAAATTAATAAATCAAGTTCAGGAAATCAAGCTAGAGTCAAGACAATTCATGGAGACAAATTCCATAAATCAAGGCTCGGCAAATAAATTTGATTCAATGCAAGGATCATGGAGAAGCCTATAAATACAAGGCTCGAAAACAAAAAAAGCCGAGGTCGGGCAGTGAACTCAGGAAGACTCGGGAAAACTCCATTTGTCATCATCGTGAAGAACCATCAAGCACCACCTACACGTCTGGAGTCCTTCCATCACTGGCAGAAATCCCCTACTCGTCACAAGCCAAACTCTTGTGACATCGTTGACGAATCAAGTGCCGCGACCCTTGGATCAGCGACCACGCCATACACATTAAGGTTAGGTCTACCGCTACTCGACTTGGAAGAAAAGCAAGTCCAAGCCTTTGGAGAAACGAGCTAAATGACCAAGCAAACATAAAAACACCCAGAAACACTAGTGTTCTTCATCCAAGCTCGTGGAGAATCCTTGGCACAACACGTGCCGATTCATTCACCACCCAAAGGGCCAAGGCCATCCACCACGTGAAACTCCCTATTAGATGTTGTTTCATTCAGAATCAAGCCTCGACGTCTGACCCTTGAAAGAAATCACAAGCTCGATTCAAGATCGATGTTTCACCGCCCTCGAGATAAGATTCTACTTTTTGGAGATCGAATGCGGAGGAATATTCTTATAAAGATAAACCACGGTGTAACCACTAATTCTTTCATTAATACAAATTTATTTGTACCGTGCTCTTGTTTCATTCGTGCGGGAATTTTCGTGTTCGTTGGCACGCTTGGGTGGGACCATCTGCGCCTCTCACATCTCTTTCTCAGGTTTAAGATTCAAACACACCATTGAAAATCCATGGCTTGGCGAAGAAGAGACAAGCTTTTCTCCACGACCAAGAGCAGAGCGTGAGTGCCACCGATAGCGGAGACTGTCGGTGTCGTGACTCGAGAAAGCAAGACAACGATACGGGTAGCTCGCATGTCACCTCCAAGTTGGTTAAGTTGAAGGCCTGAGGAGCACGTCAGCGCGAGCACTGCCGTCCAGCCTAGCCTCGAAGCGAAAACCCCGCTCACAGAGCAAGTGAGGAGGAGTTCTCCCAAAGTAATGAACGAGTTCCTCAGGCCAAAGAATTCAACCAAGCGGCTCCTTATCATGAGTCTGGATATGGACTCAGCACGAGATCATACCATGGATCCCGTCGATGACCGAGGCGTAGAATCCACGTGTTCCTACTCGGTGTCATGGGTGAAATCTTTATTCCATAGCTGTGCAGGTTATAGTGGCGGCGCCACTTCCATTGAAGAACAACTCGTCCGAGATGAGCAGCGATTACCGCAGCGAGAAGCGGGTTGGAGAGAGAAAGATATGCGAATCAACCCGATGAAGCAGTTAGGAATCACGTGAGATAGAAGAAGCCAATGCCAAACTAAAGAAGAAGAAATAGCCAGCGATGAAGTCAATAAGGAAAGAATTCGCGTCATAAGATGAGGTGGGAAAAATCAAAACCAAAGAGTACGAGAAAACTCTGCGTGGAAGCTCTCTCAGATCCAACCAACTTGGGGTGCTGATTATACTGCTTATTAAAATTTTGATGTGGAGGTGCCTCAGGAATGCTTTGATGTATTCCAAGCAGTATACTAGGCGGATTGATAGCTTGCGGATGCCAATGGGATACCAACCTCCTAAGTTCATACAATTCGATGGAAAGGGCAATCCAAAACAACCGCGTTGCTCATTTAGAGTGACTTACGCTAATCTTTGGGACGGAAGGTGATCATCTTGTGAAGCGATTTGTTCGTTCTTCAAGGGAATCGTTGATTGGTACCATGACACGGGCAGAGTCATAGGCGAGTTGGGATCATATGGAGCGAAGAATTGCTTGAGCGGATTTTTCACGGCCCTTTCGTCGCGTTGTTAGCATGATGGAACTTACAAATACAAGCGGTGGAAGGATAGTAGGTTGTTGACTATTAACTTAGGTGTGGTCGTTAAGCCTCGTGAGCGCCCAGATAGGCCTTCAAATATCGTGATTGAGATGTGTGTACCAAGGCATGCATTGGGGTTACTTGCAGCTCTTCCGAGCTATCAAGCCGGGACAGCACGAAGAGCTAGCTACTGGGTGCCCATGACATGGAGTTGAGCATCAGCCAATCACGGTGGGAAAAATGACCCAATTGCTGACTACGGGAAAGACTTAAAGTCTTCGGGCATAAAATGGACAAGCTACGAATAAGCCCATTAAAAAGAAACGTGGCGTTGGCTCGGCTCCTCAAAATTTCTACGCGAGACAAAAAGAAGGAAGTGAGGCGAGCGAACCTTCTCGAGACTTGGAGAGGCGTGAAGCGCACTTTGAAGGGCTTGAGGAAAAAAGTACCCATTTTCCCGACTCACGATGTGTAATTTGCCATGTTGGAAGATTTGCTTGACAAGAAGGTGATGGTGCTAGAATGTAAGCGTCCGAGAAGAAATGAATGCGATGCTGAAATGATCCAAAATATTACCAAATATCAAATTAATGCATCAGTCACCTAGTTGAAAAGTGCTTAAATCACGAAGATCTCATCATGAAGTTGGCTCGAAGGAAGCATTGAGCTAGATCTTGATGATGTGGTAGAGAGTCAAACCATGCTACCATCACTTTTAGCTCTTTTTGATTCCAGCCATCACATTACTCTGTCATTGGGGGCATGCTCGGGCAAGCCCAGAAATCGAAGCCAAGTGAGGTTGATGAAAAATTACACAAAGTCTTTGTGATTCAGCGAGGCAATAATGGCTTTCATCTATAGATGCCAATGAAGAAATGGACTCTGATCCTCAAAGGGTTATGTAAGAAAGCATGCGCCGCGTTCACAGAATCGACGGATCAAAAAGGAGGCTAGAAGGGCTAGCAGTCAAACTGCAAACAACATGAAAGTGTTGAAGATGATGAACTTTCGAAGCTTAACGATCATCCATCCCCATCATATTTGCTTAGCGAGTTCTTCCTAGAAGTCTTCTTAATCGATTGGTTTCAGCTCTTGCTATGAAAGCTTGTGAGAACTCTCTCCCGAAGATGGTGTGACAAATCCACCAAATGCTCTGACATGAGCCTAAGTGCGCACGGCACCAAAAAAAAAAAAAAAAAACCACTGGAACTACGGTGATGACTTGATCCTTCAAGCAGAGATGCGTGGGGCAGCTCAGACTTCCCTGACCTCGAGTTCGGTCCACAACAGCAAAAAAAAACAATATATATATGTTTCTAATAATAATAGAGGTTCGTAAAAATAAAAAAAAATAAAAAAAAAAGGAAAAAAGAAATGTGATGGTAATAAAGCACTTTTATTCCTCACAAAGTTCAACTAAACAATCATTGATCTTGTGTGAGGTGAATGGGCTAAAAAAAAAAAATAAAATCAATCAGAAGCGCTACTCCCAAACTAGGTCTTTTGAAATTATTGTATTTGAGTTTTCAACTTTCAAGCCTTCCAACGTCTTTAAAAGCGGCAATATGCAGCAGTGGACAATGTGGGGTGCTTTCGGTGTTAGCTGTAAACCCTACTCTCGCCTACAAGCGAGCAGCCTCAATCATGGTGTTGTGGAGATGAACTTCATTTTTAAAGAAAGAGAATCTTTGGAGTTGATTCACTTACGACTTCTAATTGTTCTCTCTCTTTCTTTAGTGCCTGTCAGTGAATTAAATTGGAAGTTATGGAATCAACTATGGATTGGTGACGATCAGCTGCGGTCGTTTAGCGACAAAGCTTTGAGCAAGAGATGAATCGATGGTGGAAAGTTGTTGGTTAGAACCTCACGGAAGTCGGCTTCTTGGAAAAGTGGAGCGTAGAGAAAATACTGGAGGCATCATCGAAGCTCTGCAATTTGAGCCTTCAAAAGCAGGAATTCTGCTCCAAAGTACATCAGCTCGCGGCAACAGTTTGGCAAGGTCTTCCTTGAGTGAAAGGTGCTACAAAGGGCATTTCAAAATCCTCTTTTTGATGATTTCCAATTGTCAGGCTGCTTGAAGATTAATTTCACGAGGATTACAGTCGCCACCTATGGTTGGCCCTCCAAGCGAAATCTCGGGTATTTGGTTGAATAGTCGGCCTCGAGATGAGGTGCTTCACATGTATGCGCTTGAACTAAAAAAAAAAAAAAAAAGGTATTGATCAGCAGTACATGCTTCTTGCGAGTATGCTCAAGTAAATTGGGCTTTCTTCGATAATACCTTTCGAATTAGTGCATGCCTTAGCCACCCGTGAGGTTATGGTCTCTCCATGTGTGAGCGGATCACCAAGAGATAAAAGCTCGGTGAAGTAGGAACATGGGATCCCTCACATGCCGCCCGGAAGGGTGTTGCCATCGGCCACGATGAGTTACCATCGAGGTTCGGCCTAAAAAAAAGGGAATGAACATAAGTAAATAAAAAAATAAAAAAAAAAAGAAAAAAAAAGGGGGTTACCTCATTCGCATGAATTAGTTGTGAAGATGAAGGGCGTCCACCAAGAATGTGTCCACCAAGCGAAATAGATTGCCTCGTCATGTGGAAAGGGACTAAAACTTTTCTTCGATGCAATGCTCTCGTATCTTCATGGCTATCCTCGATCCGCCTCTTTGAACCACGCAAGGCATCTTGTAAATGCACTCAAGATGATGTGATCTTCATGCGAATCAGCCGTCTCCGTCTTCCCCTCAGAGACATCCCAATAGGTTGAGTTGAATATGACGACAAGCGTTGAGCTCGGGGATTGGAACATTAGAACCAACTGTTGGGCGGTGAACTAATGCGATCAGCGGGACTGGCCTACGGAGACAAGTGATAATTCTCCTTTGGCATACCATTCTTTGGGTGAAGAGGTTGAGTCATTACACGAGAATCGTTTAAGCAATACGTGGCAGGAAATCAGCTTGATACTGTGACCACCAAATAACATAATCACAGTGACTTTGTATTCTTTAATATTGTCTTTAGTTGAGGGTTATCAAAGGTGGTACACAGTTTGGGTGCAAGATTCCCCAATACCAAACCTGTGAGGATAATGAACCCTTACGAGTGTCATTTCGAGCTTCCAGGACATGTTGAACATAGCCAAATTGCACCGCGAACCCGATTGTGGGTTATGGGAATTTGAATGATTGACGATTTTCTATCTTAGAGAAACATAACTTGATGGAGGCTTATGAAGTAAATTAAGTCAGAAATCACAGTAGAGTCATCGATAAGTTGTCAATGATCTGAAGAATACTATTTCATGATCCATCTTGCAAATTTCACAATTCCTAAATAAAGCCTTGTGCATGCTGTCGTCAAAGCTTTTCTTGAAAGCACTCCAGAATACTTAGTCATGAGAGGTGTAGACTTTCTTGAGAGAAAGGAAGATGAAAAATGAGTGCTAAAATATTCACCAACCATACACATAATGAAAGGAACAATGGCGCACAATCTCCAGGGTTTCTTGAATTGAAGGAAAATCTCATTCAAACCATTATAAATATTGGCTATTTAGGAATAAGCGGTACGAATAATACCCAGTAGCTATTCTGGCTTTGGCTTAACTAGACACGGTCGAATAAGTTAAGCGTCGTCATAGGAAACACAAACTTACAAAGCCAACAAGCCCCGAGAAAGCAGCCAAATATGACTATTACATGTCTTGGTGGCTATACTGACTCATTAAAGACCTTACGCTCCCAGGTAGGTTACGTCGTTGGTTTGCACCAATGGCCTTGAGATGGATCGGAGTCACCCTTGACTTTGTTAGTTTATTTCTATTACTCGCTGTGTAAGGGGCTTCTTATATTCGTATTACCGATACGGAATCTTATCCATGAAGTTATCTTGACTCTGACTTGCCACTTAACTTCTCGAAAGCTTGTGATATCACGAAAAACAAATTATGCGACAATGGCGATATGGAAAATGAGCCTCTGTTTGTTTTGTGGAGTAAATGTGCACGACACACGGAACAACTTACGTGTGAACTCATGGATCGGAAAGACCACTAATCTTGTGCAAGTCCCAAAAAGTGAAATAAGGTAATTCTGCCGAGTGTGAAGAGTGTTAGTTTGGACATAATATTCACAAAAGGCACAAATGTGAAGGGTGGCGATCGTAGCTAAACAAGGGCCGAACAACATCATGAACTCACGTGTCAGAAAACTATTTACGCACCGAGAACATCTTGAGCCACTCGGTAAAAATCAAAATATAAACTCTCCGTTTGTCGGAAGATTATGACTCGGTACTGCTCCGTTGTGAATACGATCGCCTAGAAGTTCAAGGCAAGCACATTAGTCATGATTAAATAGTGTGAAGAATTGACATCAAAGACACCCGAGAAGCGTGTTCTCTACTATGATTTAGTCGTCAAAAGTTAGTTATCTCACAAGATGCTTCTTGAGTCACGACTCGATGTGCATGGGGGTGGCCTATTTCGGAAGAAGCAGTAACTTTCGGGACCGGTGAAAGGTGCGTAAAGCGGCGGTGGTTTCGCCATCAGGGGATCTCCTTCGTTCACAAGGATGGTGAGTGTGTTTTCTTGAAGCATGAAAAAACACCATGTTGCACATAAAAATATATACACATAAATAAATAATAAGCAAAAAAAAAAAACCCATAGAGCGTATGCAAGTGCATATGTTCTACAAAGAAATTAGATATAGTCTTACACACACAGGCCAAATATATATGTATATGGAAATAGGTTGATCGAAGTAGTGGAGTCTCGACAACGGATGGCGGCGGGCCCAAGTGCTCAAAACGGATCCCGGCAAATGCTATGTAAATGCCCACGAGATCGACAAGAGAGATCCTTCTTGTTAGTGTTGCTTCTCACGGCAGTAGGACGGCGCGGAGCCCAGTGCTCAAAACGGGATCCCACGGCCGGAAATGCTATGAAATGCCCACGGGGATCAAGGCGAGAAGATCCGCTGCGGTAGGTCTTCTCACGGCCGAAGCAGACGGCGTGACCAAGTGCTCAAGCAGTCCCACAACAAATGCTATGAAATGTCACGGGATCAGGAGCAAGAAGGTCGCTTCAAGTGTACTTTCGATCAACGGAGGATGATCGTGGGCAAGTGCTCTAGGCGTGTGATGTAGCAAAAGTCGTCTGAACCCACAGCAAGAGAACCCACCCCACAAAATCCTCAAATGCTTTGAATTGGGAATTCACGGCTATCTCTGTACCACAACAATGAAAAAAAAAATCAACAACAACTATAGCGTTTTATATGTGTATGGGCATAATCAAAGTTTGTCCAAAGGAAAATACAAGGCCTAATGTTGTGTATATATTCGAAAGTGGTCTACTTATACATGAGGTTTTATTTATATTCAACATAACGTTTACTTGTGCAGAGATCAGTTAAACAAGGAAGAAATATGTACATGGAAAGCCGTGGAGAAGGAATCATCTGACTTACAATATTCAAAAGGTGTAAAAGAAGCTCGTGGACAAGTCGCAACTGCTGCACATGTGTTGTTACCTGCAAGAAAAAAATATATAAAGGCGTCAGCAACAGCACCAGCCTACTGTAGCAGTGAAGAGAAATTTTATCCTCTCTCCTGAAAAAAAAAAAAAAAAAAAAGCCCAGCCAATCAAAAGCCAAAGATAGAAGAGATAAATTGAGAGAGAGATGGTTATAAATTGGTTTTAAGGCAGTGCCCAAAATACCATATTCACAGCCCGAATTCATCAGGTCACACACATTCTCACACTCTCTCATGTTACCAAAAGAGGCCTTCTCTGGAATTGGAAGAATAGCAGCAGCAGCAGCTGTACATCATCTTTTTCTTCAATGTTCTTTTACGAAGGAGCTCGCTGCTGCCAAAAAAAAAAAAAAAAAAAAAAAAAAAGGAAAAGAAAAAAAAAATGAATGAATAACTATTTGTTTATTGGGATGATGGCTAATCAATCTCCAAACTTACGCCAGCAACTATTATGACAAAATATTAGGAATAACATTCCACCTAATGGAGTTCAAAGTTACGCTCAACGCCTAACTCACCTCACGGTTGTTGTTCGTTGGATTTGATGAATATATGTGGGGAACCTTCTCAGAATTGGAGAGCCCACCATGAAGCGGCGGTTGGAGGATTATTTGCGATCAGATGTTCATTCAAATCGAATAAAAAGTCGATTCTGATGGCGGACGGTTCCCGCGAGGCTATTGTGTTTGAAATGCTTGGAAAGAGAACTTTACTGAAAAACGGGAATGGGAGGCATGGGCATGGCGGCTACACTATTATGGCGTAGGCGAAAACCATTGCCGGTACATAGGAAACTCACCCCTACCCTCACTATATAGTGGTTATACTTTATTTGGGTTCGAAATATGCCAATAATAAAAAAAAAACACAATCCCAACGATGGAGGCAAAGATTGTGTAAAATAATTCTTCCCAGTCTTGATACTTTAGAATTTCTTACCATTTGATATAAATTATTTGCACTGATTGCCCTACCCATTTAATCCCAAGGCATTCAAAC
The DNA here is from genome assembly GCA_018257905.1 of Gillenia trifoliata. NCBI lineage: Eukaryota > Viridiplantae > Streptophyta > Magnoliopsida > Rosales > Rosaceae > Gillenia > Gillenia trifoliata. The sequence goes on from CM031086.1 coordinate 7,760,300, forward strand.
TTACCGTTGGAGCACTGAGGAAAATTATTTGCATGATTACTTGCCAATTTAATCCCAATACATGCAAAAAAAAAAAAAAAAAAATTGTGGAGTTTTACGAGGAATTCATCCACGTTGATTTGGTTGAGATGTCATGCATAAGGGATGTGAAATTTCTTTACCATCCTAAAGCTACATGGTGGAGAAAGTGGTTTAATTGCACAACACACTTAAAAGCTTACATTGGGAAACAAATTTGGTTTGCGATTAACATCACTAATCACATTATCACCACAAGAGTGACTTCAAGCCACACCTCCAGCTTAACGTGACAAACACATGTCTGTCGCGGCGGAAGTGGGGGCATTTAACCAGACCGCGTAAATTCGGGAAATAAATGTTCATCAACCGATTAAATTCATTTCGCCAGGGCTTACGTGGCATACATTGTGGGTCCCACAAATGGTACATACATGTGATTCATCGGCTTTGGATGAGTTGTCGAAAATGACGCGTGTCTGATAATACGTAGCTGAAATTCTGGGAATTAAGATTGATGGGTGGAAATAAAATGAGAAACATCTCATAATTGACACGATTTAAAATCAAATATAGAAATCAAGTTAATTGAATTAGTGGAGCTGATTGAATCCTCAAGTCAATTGGTTTGGTCCTTCGTAGTGAAATTAATTTGGTAGAAATTATCAAGTTAATTTAGTTTGGTTCAAAATTAATACCAAATCAAGTTCAAATCAAGCCAAGTCAAGACAATTCATGGAGACAATTCATGCGTCAAGGCACAAAGCAAAATAAATTGATTCAATGCAAAGGATCATGGAGAAGCCTATAAATACAAGGCTCCAAAACAAAGAAGCGAGGTCGAGGCAATTTCCGGAAGACTCAGAAGAAAACTCTCTGCATTACATCATCATCGTGAAACCATCAAGCACCACCTACACGTCTTAGGTCCTTCATCACCCAATAAATCCTACTCGTCACAAGCCAAACTCTTGTGACATCCGTTCAGATCAAGTCTCTACGACCCTTGGATCAACCACGCCATACACATTTCGTTAAATGCACACACTACTACGACTTGAGAGAAAAGAAGCAGTCCAAGCCTTTGGAGAAACCCGAGCTTCATTGGCGGAAGCAAACACCAAAAAACACCCGAACTGCTGGTGTTCTTCATCAAACTAAATTGGAAGAATCAACAAGCACAACACCGCGTGCGATTCATTCACCACCAAGGCCAAAGACCATCTCCACGTGAAACTCTCGTGGTCTGTTTCATTCAAGATCAAGCCTCGGCGTCGGCCCTTGGAAGAAATCACAAGCTCGATTCAAGATCAAGAGTGTTCACCACCTCGAATCGAATTCTAGCTGGAGATCGTGAATCGGAGGAATATTCTTATAAAAGAATAAACCCACGAGATTGTAACCTAATTCTTTCATTAATACAAATTTATTTGTACCGTGCTCTTGTTTCATTCGTTGCCGGAATTTTTTAAGTGTTTTACAGTCATCTTCTTTCATACTTGACAACATGATATCTTGTTTTGCTTTTGTTTAAAAATCACCGATGAAAGTTGAGGTTACACCCATAAAACTAATTGACAATATAGAAAGTCGATCAACTATTTATAAGTACATGCAATATCCATTTTTTCCGGATGTTGATTCATACTCTCTGTTGTATACTCGCGTGTGACAAATTTTCAAACCTAACACGTGGAATACACAAATTAGGTGGCGTGGGCATGTGTGTGACAATTAGGCTTCACACATAGAACAACTTTGATACCATAAAAAAGTTAGGTTCTACTATAAAACTAATTGGCAATACATATAATCTTGTAGTAGAATGAGATAACAAGATAATATTCCATGCATTTACTCTCCCACTTTCTTCTTCCTTTTTAATATTCCATAGCAATGGCGACCCATTTCACATTGCCAAGTTGAAAACTTCACCATGCTAATAGCCTCATTTAGGCTTGCTTAATTTGATTAAATACAATCATAGGTTTTTCAACAAAGCTTGATTAAAGCTTAATAAAACTAGATTGATAAATATAAGCCTAAATAGTTTATTCACATATGTCAAATTGTGATTGACAAGAATATAATTACAACAAACAAAAAGTCAAGTATTGTCCCAAGTAAATTAAAAGTCCAAATAATGCAGAACATATTCTATACACGTGATTGTGAATCTCTTAGATGAATTGCTTATCACTTTTTGGCGTTAAACTTCTCCATATATATAATCACTTAAACACTTAAAGCTCTTTATAACTTAACATAAAATTTCCGTTTCAACTTTCATGACAGTATTATATATACTAGGTAGACTCGAAATTTTATTGTGTACGTATGTGTATGCACACAGTTTTTTTCAATTGAGGGATTCTCTAGAGTAGTATGGCCTTTGAAAATGTTGAACTTATATGCCTGTAGAATTGTAGTCTAGAAATTATGCGTTTGCAGGTGAAAAAACTCTTGAAAAAAGTTGAGAGGAAACTGTAGCAATGGTCCTTCAATTTTAACCTAATTGGAGCAATGATCCATCAAATAAAAATTTGTGACCATTGGTCCCTTAACTCTTCAAAATGTGCAACTATGGTCATTTTCGTCAATTCCGTCAAAACTTTTGTCAAAATGAGTCCTTTTTTTTTTCCCTTGATTCAGCCTCACGTGCTTGGCACATGACTCATTTTGACGGAAGTTTTAACGGAGTTGACGAAAAGGACTATAACTACACGTTTTGATGAGTTAAGAGACCAATGATCACAAATTTTTATTTGATAGACCATTGCTCTAATTAAATTAAAATTAAAGAACAATTGCTACAATTTCCTCAAACGTAGACTTCTAAATTTGTTTTAGAAAATAAGTGTAGAGTAGACTTCTAGATTTCTAAAAGGCCCAGTATCTTCTTTTAAAAGCCTAAGGCAGCACTACATGACTTGTAAAATTGGAAATATGCAGTTGATTTATTATCGATAAGTTGAAGTAATGCACTTTGGTTAACCTTAATAGAGATTAACTATGGTCTAGTAAAGGTAACTTACTAGCTCAAGTTCGATTCACATGAATGACGATGACTTATAATATTTGTGTTAAATTTAACACCTAATTATGACATGACCATTGTGCAGCTTAGCCCAAACTCATTTCCTTCACAAATGATTAATACTTGAATTTACAAACATCAAAAATGATGAAATCACCCTTAAACTAAGCATTTATCCTCAAGACTTCTCTATCAAACATATTTTGGAGCTTCAAGATCAACTTCGAATATATATTCAAGATGTGTGTATGAGTAATGAGTTTTCTCAATTGGAAGGAATTGGTGATCTTGCAAAAAAAATGGTGGAGATAGGGAGACATAAAACACATAATCATGTGTATAAGCTTGTTACATTGGCTTTAGTGTTACCGGTTGCAACTGCTTCAGTGGAGAGAGCTTTTTCTGCTATGAAAATTATCAAAAGTCCCCTTCGCAACAAAATGAGAGATCAATGGTTGAGTGATAGCTTGCTTGTTTACATTGAGAAAGATGTTTTTGCTTGTATTGATAACGAAACCATCATGAAACGTTTTCATGATATGAAAACTCGTCATGGATGTTTAGTTTGAATGATAATTGTATTGTTTAACTTTTAAAAAGTCTTTGTTATCTATTTGATGCTTTTATATTTCGCCCACCGAAGGAAAAATTCCTGGATCCGCCTCTGTCTGTAAGTAATATCCGAAGCAACAAAAGCTCATAAATACCATGAGCCATCCCCTTGAATTCAGCCTCCGCAGAGGACTGAGCAACAATATTTTGGTTCTTGCTACGCCAAGTAACTAGATTCCCTCCAACAAAAGTGAAGTACCCGGCTGTTGAATGCCTATCAGTTATATTACTAGCCCAATCAACATTAGTGTACCCCTTAACCTCCAAATGCCCATGTTGTTGGTCCAACAAACCTTTTCTAGGAGAGGACTTCAGATAACTCTAAATTCTCATCATAACTGCCATATGATCCTCATAAGGGGCATGCATAAACTGACTTACAACACTAACAACATATGCAATATCAGGCAGAGTAAGAGACAAATATATCAAACGACCAACCAACCTTTGATACCTTCCTTTATCTGTCGGAACTTGGTCCGGATATATAGCTAAATGATGGTTCTAACAATAGGAGTTTCGGTAGGCTTACATGTGTGAAGTCTAGACTTAGTGGTTTTTGGCTTCCCTTGTCAAACTTGTAATATTTTATCACACAAGCTCTTTAGATCATTTCTTATTAGATTAGACTTTAGGATACTTGGTATTGAAGTCTGAATCTTTGAAGAACAATGTGTGATTGGGTATGTTCAGTCTCAAGTAAGGTTTGTGCATGCATATGCATTTCACGTTTAGATTTCTTATGCCTTTGTGACTAGTGAAACTGCCTAGTCAATGTGTGTATCTACTTTACACGAGAGCTGGCACGCAATTTAAGAAAACCCACATGGGCTTGTCTGACACTGTTTTTTAGAAAGTGAGTTTTTTCACCATTGATCTTTTCAGATTGAATTTGTATTTGACAAGTGTCCTTGTGTGTTGTACTTCAGCTGCTCCAAAGAAAACATTTTCTTAAAAAAGCTTTGGGGGTGGGGGTGATTGGGGTCAAGGGTTTTGAACTTCATCTTAAAGGAGAGTGTCTTGTTTTTCCACTCTAGCAGAAACCCTAGTAGCAGCAAGCATTTTCTGGGTAATGTTCTTCATTGAGAATTTATAAAACTATCCATTAAAATGCTTGCTTGAATCTTCTTAAAAGTTCATTTGTTTTTTTTTTTTGTGAGAACAATCATATTTTTCATGAGAGTGTTTTAAGCTCTCCGAGCCTCCTCTCTGTGTTCTTCACAAACCTTTGTCACAGCCCGTTCAAAGTTTTAATTTATTTTATTCCTGGAGGTGCAAAATGACGTTTTTGCCCCTGGGTTGACTTTTCGGTTGACTTTTGCGTCGTAATTTGTACGACGCATCCACTTGTATTTTCTTGACGTGCTCGTCGATACGAATTCGTAGACGCGAGCCGTACGTCGTTCGGACTCCGAACGAATATTTTACGGGCGTTGAATTTCGAACGTTTTTCGTAATTCAAATTTGGACAATTTTGTCTTGTTTGGGCTGGGGCCCAATTGGCTGCAGGCCATGTGCCCAATCCCTGGAAACCTGGGATTTTGTCTGTTTTGTCCCGTTCCCTTCCCCTCTCCTTCTTCCTCTTCTTCCTGCAACTTCTTGGACAAACCGTGGCCTTCTTGGCCATTTTGGTTGACAGCCACCTTCACCAGCCTGCACCAAATTGAACCCAAAACTTGTTTCATCTTCTCTGAACCTTGCAGCTCGTGGGTGTCCAGAAACCTGGACAAACCCAGGAACCCAGAACCGGGGAAAATCACTCAAGCCACCCCGTGGCACTCTTCCCCTTCAAGCTGGACATTTTGGAGCTCGAGGGAGCTCAATTGCATCACCTTTCGACCTCTGGAGACCTTGGGAACCCAACCCAAGGTCTGGAACTCGAAGTAGCATCGAGATCGGAGGAGCACCATTTTGGCCGGAATTTCTTCCTCATTTTCAGGCCACTTCTGGCCAGTTTTTGGTCCCCAAAATGGTACAATCTTATTCTACTCATCTCTAGCTTCATTTTGGTACTTGAATCGTCCAATTTGGACTTAAAACGAGGAAGTTATGAAGCTCTGAAGTTTTACCCAGAAACCGGCAAAATTTCCCAGTTTCCGGCGACGGCGACGGCGGCCGGCACGGCGGCGCCGGCGACCGGAATCCTGGCAGGGATGACCGGTGCTGACGTCATCGGACCGGGTTGGACCGGCCATGCTGACGTCAGCAGACCGGTTCAGACCGGATTTACTGACGTCATCAGCTTGGACCGGCTTGAGCCGAGCCGAGTTGACGGCTTGAGCCGAGCCGTGTTGACCGGCTTGAGCCGAGCCGAGTTGACCGGCTCAACGGCTCGGTTGACCAGCTCGCGCGTGAGCCGCGCGTGGAGCCGTAGGCTTCGACCTTCAAGCCGCGCGTGAGGGCGCGTGGAAGGTCCTTTTTCGAATCTGTTTTCACGGGGCGACTCGTGACGACGTGTACTACCTCGGGGTAGTATGCATGTTAATTTTTGAGGTGTTTTGGACCTCCAAATTGAGAAAGCAAGGGATAGGTGTAATTAATTCGTTAATTCGTAACCTTTTTGAGTTAATCATTGTACCGGTGATTTCTCATATAGGTGGGGCCTATCCAGAGGACTACCGGGGCTACCCAGGACGGGGTACTTCGACCCGGCTACGTACAGGTGAGTGAGTGGGTCTTTGTTTGATAAATGTATATATATACGTATGGCTTTTTAAACGCTTTCTTAAATTGTTAGCGTAGATGCATATTCATTACGTGTGTTGGAGGTAGAACACTCGTACTATATTGTCATGCATGATTTTATACTGTTGCTCCTCAGTAGTTGTATAACACCCCAGGTATAGTACTCAGTCTCGTGGCCAGGACTAGCCTTGACGTTAGGAGCTGTCACTATCAGTACCGCTACGCAGCATTGGATCCATGTAGGTACTAGCCTGTCTTAGGTTGCACTAGGCAACTCGGACTTGTGTGACGCACATTTGTGCACAGTGGTTAGCACTAGACTCGCGTCATTGGAGTACTTAGCGTAATTATTTATACCTAGCTTGTTCATTGTGGGATTTAGCCCCGTGGACATGTGTGTTTACATACGAGCGAGCAAATACAGTAAATGATGTATCGGGGAGTACCCGAATGTTTTAAATGGTAGTGTTTTGAGGATCATGCGTACGGGCATGAATTATTTTATCAATTATACTTGTTTTCAAACGAGGGGTTACTAGTTTTTGAAAACAACGGCTTTTAGCAAACTTTGCTTTTTGACCCACTCACCGTTTTATGTTTTGCGCCCCTCCAGGTTAGTTGGCTAGGAGCCTAGCGACGTCGATGGCGCGGTGGTATGACGATGTAGGGATTTTTATACGTTTGTATATCTTTGTATCCCTTACCCTACTCTTACTGTGTATTCTATTATTTCTTCCGCCCGCACACTCCGTGCACTCTGACCTTATTGTTTTAATTCTTTATTTCATCCTTCAATTTTCTTTTTGGCTTTCGTCACGCTAACGCGTGTCGGCCAGCACTTCCGACACCTGGCTCGTCCGGGATCGGGATGTGTCACCTTAGTTGCAAATACCTTTTTCATGCATTAAATCTTGTGCTAACTCACTCACATCATTTGAGTAAAAGGTTTGCATTGTTTTTGGTCTAAAGCTTCTTTGAAATCTTCATATAGACCTAGGTTTGGATTTCCAGTCAGTTTCTTCTTTTCAACTGTTTGACTAAAGAAACTGACTTGTCATTTATGAATTCATGGCTGCATATCATTTGCATGATACATGGTTCGTTTCGGTGCCACAAGGAGATGAGCTAAAGAAGAGAAGCTGCCTCATTGTGAAGACTGAAGACTTCTCCATCTAGTGCAACATAGGGTTGCACAAAGGTACAAGCTGCTCTATAGATTAGGTCTAGGAATTGAGCTTGTTGTGTTATCCTTGTATGAACCCTATTTCCCCCGGTTTTTTAACCCAGTTAGGGGTTTTTCCGGGCACCAAATAATTGTGAGTACTTTGATTAATGTTGTCTGCTTGTTTTATTGTTAATGTTGCATGCTGGTATCATGTTATCTGATAAGTGAATTTGCTTTGGTGTGTGAATACTTGCTGTTGTACTTAAATTGGGTAGAGTCTGAGTAGTTGTGTTCTCTAGTCAGTTAAGCTTATTTCATACTGGTGTGTTTTCTGTCAGTAACGAACTTGTAACTAGTTGACTAGTTCCTTTGACTAGTCTACTGTGCAAGATTAATTTTTTAGTTGCAGGATATTCCACCTGGTACCAATTTACAACATGCTAGCATGCCTATCTCTGAGAGCAAATCCAGCACCTACTTTCGTTGGAATAAATAGATATCTTTCTTTGACCAAGCCACTTCTATTCCCAGAAAATATTTAAGTGCACCCAAATCTTTCATCTCAAATTCGGAAGCCAAACATTCTTGTAGCTTATTCGTCTCTTCAATATTGTCACCTGTAACCACCATATCATCAACATAGATAATCAACAAGGTCACCTTCTCACTCTTGCGTTTGATAAACAAGGTGTGATCGACATTCCCTTGCCAGTACTTAAACCTTTTCATGGCTTGAGTGAACATTCCAAACCAAGCTCTCGGTGACTGCTTCAAACCATAAAGTGCTTTTTGGAGTCGACACACCTTGCCGAAAGCATTCTTCGTTTCATACCCAGGAGGAAGATCCATGCATACTTCCTCTTTTAGGTCACCATGTAGAAAAGCCTTCTTAACATCGAACTGCTTCAAAGGCCAATCAAAGTTAACCGCTAAGGACAACAACACCCGTATAGTGTTCATCTTAGCAACCGGAGTAAATGTCTCTTGGTAGCCAACCCCAAAAGTCTGAGTATAACCTTTTACAATCAATCGAGCTTTGTACCTGTCAATAGTCCCATCTGTTTTGTGCTTTATGGTATACACCCATTTACACCCAGCCGACTTCTTTCCATGTGGTAGCGAGACTATTTCCCATGTTCCATTCTTTCGTAGTGCCTCCATCTCCGTCCTCATTGCCTCTGTCCATTTCGTATCTATCAAGGCATCCTCCACTCTTGTCGGAATTTTTATAGTGGCCATATGATTCACAAAACTTTGATTCTTCATTGAAAGGCAGTGATCAGAAACATAGTTTGCAATTGCATACCTGACTGTCCCTTCTAGAGAAAACCTTATTGGCGGTTTCCCGCGATTCTGTCTTGGAGGCAATTGATAAGCATGATCTGACACACCCCAACGTCTATACCCACGTGGATACTGAGTTTGGAACGTGCTGGCCGATACTTGGAAGTGACGAAGCCATTTTATGCATGACAACACTTAAATTATACAATTTAAATTGTCAAATAGTTTGCAGAATTTATTACAAATATGCACAAGGTTCAGAGCGTAACTAATATAAAGCAACGGAAATAATAATAGAGTCAAGCTTCTAAAATTTCTATCCATAACATGGATGTATATTATTAAAGAAACTGAATGAAAATAAACTCCCTACATTATTGGGAGGAAACTAGAGCCAGCCGCCATGCTATGCCTCAACGTCACTGGAAAGCACCGCTACTAGATCCTAAAGGGGGCGCAAAAACATAAAGGTGTGAGTGAACAAAAAAGAAAGTTTTCTAAAAAATATTTTCTCTTTTCGAACATAATAACCCCCTGTTTGAAAACTAGCATATATATATATATAAAACCGTACTATATATATATATATATATATATATAAGTTGATCATGTAAAAATTCAATGGGTAGAAAACAGAAGTCTAAAATATTTCCTTGTACGAAAAGAATTCGAGGTAAACACAAAATATCCAACTTATGACGATATATAAATATACAAGAAATATCACATGGTATATAAGCAATCTCTCATATACATGCTGAGGGACCTCCTTCCAACGCTGTACAAGCTCTTTACGTCATAATCACTTTTTACTCATAGTACCACACCCATGTAAGCTCTTGCGCGATCAGCGCGTCACACCCAAGTCTTTATGTTGAGGGACCTCCCCTAGATAATAAACACAAATGTAAAGACAAGCTTACACTAAGGTATTTACCAGACAATACCCATGGAGCACAGTGCGTGTGACCCATACATGTGAGACTTGTCCTATGGCCGTGAGGCGGTACTAAAACGTAGTGAAAGCATACCGAGTGTGTGAAAACATAATTCACGTGAGATTAATGCATGATCATGCCATATATAAAAATCAATGTTACAAAGATCATAATATATAAAGTAAGTCTCAATAATGAAGCAAGTGTAGGCATGATCATAAAAACATATGCAAAACCATTTATAACTATATATGCATATACTAAGTTTTTAAACCATTTTGTAAAACAAATGTCCACTCATAGATATTCGGGAGTGTAATCTTTCTGGGTGTCGTGCTCCTCGAAGCGTCTAGACGAGTGTTGCCCTAAATATTAATAAGAAAATAAATTAAAAATAGTTCTAAAAAATAAATAACCCTCCTAACTAAAAGAATTTAAAGTACTATTGTTTATAGGAGAAACAGGCTCGAAAAATGATTCCCGAAGTCCGAAAATGTGTCCGCCACCATGCGCTGATGCTAGCGCTGCCGTGCGTCGTTGCATGCGCCACCACGTGCCGCCAAAAGGCCACATGCGCCCTCACGTGCAGGCAGCTGCTTGCCATGCGCCCCTTTGTGCTGCCACGCACCGGTTAGGCGCCGGTTACACGCGCTGTTAAAGTTTAACGGTGTGCCATGCCTTTAACTTTAACGGAAGATTCTAGAATCTTAACGGAATATTTTAATGGCGTTAGAGAATATTCCGCTTAACGCCGTTAGTTAGTTAACGGAATATACCTTGGATTTAACAATATATGCTAACGCTGTCAGGAGTATTCTGTCGCCGTTACGGAATATTCCTCCGTCTTCTTCCTCTCGCCGGTGGTCGAAGCCGCCACCGACCATCGTCTGTCTCGCTAGAATCTGAAAAATCTGGCCAAAAAAATCCCTATTTTTTAGAGCTTCGAAATTAGGTCAAAACTCAATCAAATTTCACGATTTTTATATCAACATGAAGGTATTGAAGAGAGGAATTCAATCATACCAATTGAGGGTTGAGAAAGTGGCCGAAACTAGTCTGTAATTGGCTGAAAAAGCTCGAAAAAACACGCTTTTCAATTTGTCTCAAAACGACACCAAATATCATGTATTTTATATTATTTTGAACCTACTTAACGAGATAAAGCTAATGGTATTGGTCTTGAGCCTTACCTAGGTCGGAATTGACGGGAAGTTCATAGAAAAGTTTTCGTTTCATCACGAGTCTAGGTTTGGTCGTTTGGGTTCGAGTTTGACAATTCTGAGGTGATCACAATGGATGTGATTGTGGGTTGTGGTTCGATGGAAATTCGAGATTCCCAAATTGTGGCTCGGTTTACGTTTTTGCCAAGAGGTGAGGGTCGGGGAGAGAAGGGAGAGTGAGGGAGAGAGAGAGAAAGTGACAGCAGTAGGGGGAAAGAGTGGGTCAAAACCCTAGTAAAATATTGACGTAAAACTACTAAAATGCCCTTGAACTTTGAAGTCCCGTAGAATATTAATTTTAGCTCCAAAATCCGCTCCACTTGCGCCCACGCGTTCGTATTGGCGAGTACTATAAGGATAAGCTAAAAGAATAATTAATACTTGTCATGATGACAAAGTCAACAAAAGTCAACACTTACCCACTGGGGGTATTTTGGTAATTTCACAACTATGCGCAAAATTACATGGAAAAATTAGGGACGGGTTGTAACATGATCAACAACATTAGGATTAGATAAACGTATTTGTTTCTGACACATGTACCTCAAGGATATCCATCTCGAAAATCTTTGGCCAAAGTAACTGTTGATCGGGCAATGTTTGTAAGAACTGCTTCAACATGAGATACATCATGGTGATCAAAGATGACCACATGTGATTTGAAATAATTCCATATAACTTAAATCTTGATTAGGAGTTGGATGATAGAAGAACCGAATTGCATTCTAACTATAATCAAGGTTTAAAAGAGTATCATGATTAGTTCGCGTATACTTCTACTAATCCGGGTAGCCATGACATGCTGCTAGATGCCACTCATGACTTGTAGAATTAAATCAATTAATTAATTAATTTCAATACCGGCTTTAGTTAGTGCCTAAGAGATCACATACATATGATTAGTTCTAGTAATGTTATATGGATGATGAAAATATATAATTAAATGTTAATTATATTGGATTAATTATTTGGGCTTATTGGACATGGTTTTAATTAAATAGGCATTGAGCTTTATTTAATTAAAAGGGGTCCAAGTCCCAAACCTAAAGTGGGTAAGTGATTGGGCTAGGTGCATGGAACAAGTCCATGCCGCCTAACCCTTTAGATAGGTGCGGCTAGCTAGGGGTGCGGGAAGGAGTATATATGTGACATCCCACATCAACCAACGGAGAGAGGGTAATGTGCTTTATATGTACATGTCCACCTCCAATTAGCACGAGGCCTTTTGACAGCTCACTGGCTTTGGATTCCATCAGAACTCCAAAGTTAAGCGAGTTTGGGCTAGAGCAATCCCAGGATGGGTGACCCACTGGGAAGTTGCTCGTGAGTTCCCAGAAACAAAACCGTGAAGGCGTGGCCCAAAGCGGACAATATCGTGCTATGGCAGAGCCGGTCCGGGATGTGACAATATAAATACTCCTTGTGTTTCTCTCATAACCCTAATGCAAGAAGTCATTCAGTTTTGTCCCTCAGAGAAAAGAGAGAAAAATCCTAAGCGAAAGCCTTGTGCCGCCCATTCTATATTGATCCAAGTGAGAGATATTACTAGCATATTTAAATCAATGACTCCATCATCCGTTGCTAGATTTATCAGTGTGGATACTCTTAGAGGCTCAACACTTGGGGAGCTTCGCGTGATCAATCATGAAGAGGAAGATTGCAAGCATAAGGATCATCCAATCATGCGGTAGACACTTGGCTAGAGATTCAAGTAAGTAAATCTAATCTACTTCTTTGTTAGTTGATTTATTGATCACAACCAACTAGATATATAATTAGGATAACATATTGTATGTTATTTATTATTTTCCGTTGCGTCTTTAATTATTTGAATTAAAAGTATGCCGAAAACCTAACACTGCTAACACTACCAGCGGAGTACGAAAGTCAAGGAATTTAGAGGGCATCAGGTTCATTAAGTAAATTGCATAGGTAACGGCCTCTGCCCAATAGATTATGGAGCGGAAGCTTCAATAAGGAAGGCTCGAGCTGTTTCAAGAATGTGCATGCTTTTTTGTTCTGCCATCGCATTTTGTTGAGGTGTTTGTGGACAGGTAGTCTCATGTAAAATTTCATGTGCCGGGAAGAAAGTGGACAATTCGGCATTCACATATTCACCCCCATTGTTTAACCGAAGTACTTTGATAAGGAGAGAAAATTCAGTGTGAATCATCTGATGAAATTTTTAACAACAGAGGGAACATCACTCTTATGTTTGATCACATATAGCCAGGTCATCCTTTTGCAGTAATCCACAAATAAAATAAACCATCAATATGCTTGTCTTGTAGAAACAGGGGAAGGACCCCACACATCAGAATGTACTAATTCAAATGGAACAGTACTTTTATTAAAACTTGATGGATAAAAGGTTCGATGAGTTTTAGCTAAATTACAAACATGACACTCTAGATCAGAGTCTGAAACACCAGTAAAAAATGACGGAACTAATCTTCTTAAATAACTAAAGGAAGCATGCCCTAGTCTTCGATTCCATAACAAACTTTTTTTAATTATGGCGATGTCGCCACTTCAAACTTGATTAACTCTGCCAGGTGCAACATCATCCACATAATTTAACCCCTTCTCTTAGTACCACACCTAATGATTGTTCAAGTCTAGATGTCCTGGAGTAGGTAAAAAAACGAAAACATTAATACAATACAATCTAGTTGTTCAGTAACTTAACCAACGGATAAGAGATGATTTGATAGTGCTAGAATAAGCAAAGTAGTATATAATGATAAAGACGGGGTAAGTGAAATCGAACTAGCCCCTGTAACAACTATAGCATCACTGGTCATAGTGACTGCACTCTCTTTGGGAGGATGAGTCATTAAATGAAATAGAGACTTGTTGTACGTCATGTGATCGGTAGCACCAGAGTCAAACCGAAGTCACAATTAGCAGAGGCAATTAGGCCTATTACGGGATTACTTGAATTACATTTGGTCTGAGAGAACCATTTGATTCACTAGGGACATGATCAGTTCGGCTCTTACAGCAGCCATGCTTTTCTCTCTCTCATAGCCAATCGCTACTAGTGCAACACTAGTATTGGCCTCTGCAACCTTTGCTTGTCCAGCACGTTTAGCATTCTTTTCCGCCATGAGTTGCTTCCGTCGTTCCAGGTACTAGTCGAGGAATATCAGTATGTCTCTTTCCATTGCAAAAGTCACAATGAAGGCTGTCTTTGTCATCCACCTCTGGAGGTCGCATGCTTGAGTGGCTCTAAGAGGTGCAGCTTTGGAAACCATCACTATGGAATTGTCAATACCAATCCCTTTTGTACCAAGCATTGCAGTCTGAAGATGTACTTTGCTCTAAATAATATTACAACCTTCTTCAAGATCTGATAGTGGTTTCATACAAAGAATATCACTTCATACTCTATTGAATACATCATTAAGATTGGCAAGAAAGTCATACATCCGATATTTTTGAAGGTTTTCCTTCCAGCTTTTCAAATCAGCAACACAAACCATTCGGCTGGGGTGTCTCTTATCAAATTCCTACCCAATACTTTCAATTCGACAAAGTATAGGTTTACCGAGTGACCACTTTGTCTAGCACGAGTGGCTTTACACCTTAACTCATAAATAGTAGTGACACACCCCACCCTCGATACCCACGTGGATACCGAGTGCGAGCGTGCTGGCCGACACTCGTAAGTGACGAAGCCATTAAATGCATGACAACACTTGGTAGAAACAAAATTAAATTGTAATAAACGTTGCGGAATTCAATGTCAAAATGCATATGGTTCAGAGCGTACTAATTTCGAAACAGCGGAAATAAAATAGTGAGTCAAGTTCCTAAAATCTCTATCCATAACCGGGATGGATATTATTATAGAGACTGAATAACAGAAAGATAAATCCCTACATGGTTGGGATATCTGATCAGAGCTGCCACGTATCCTCGACCTCGCCAGAAGTAGTGTCACTATGACCTGAAGGGGGCGCAAAAACAAAAGTGTGAGTGGACAAAAATAAAAGTTTTCACAAACCTTTCTCTTTTCAAAGTACTAACCCCCTGTTTTGAAATCCCGTATAATAGTAAAATCATACTATCATAATATGTATCCAAAACGTATTTTATAAGTATAGCTGAAAACGTATGTCAATATACAATATCCGTAGATAGCAAAACATATTTCCAATAGTCCTTTCCTCGTATATATCAATAATATAAATATAGGAAAACCAACACAGGGTATATGCGCAATCACACATGCACGGGTTGAGGAACAGCCTCTCAATCACCGTACAAGTCCAATACGTTAATCAATAATTTGTACTCCTAGTACCACACACATGTAAGTCCTGGCGCCGCAGCGCGTCACACCCGAGTCATTACGCAGTGGGGCCTTTTCCCCATAAACAACAACAATAAACGTAAGACAAGCTTGCACTAAGGTATTTACCGGACAATACCCCTGGAGTACAGTGCGTGTGACCCATACATGTGAGAACTGTCCTATGGCCATGAGAATGGTACTACAACGTAGTGAAAGCATACCTAGTGTGTTTGAAAACATACATACGTACTCATGTGTATAGACATAGGATACAAGATTCCTTTCATAATTCCCAAATATTTAATATTGCATAAATAATATCTTTTCTCAAAATCACATACCAAAATACCATTTCATATTTATGCAAAAGCGATAACATAGTGTAAACCATTTCAATATGTATAAACATATCCCAATATCCATTTAAATTCATATCCCAAAAATAAAACCATAAATAACACAAATATGGTTGCATAAATAACTATCCACAAGTATATATATTTCATAATAAATATATATAAATAATCATACGTTGAAAACCATTTAAAACCATAAATAAATCACTTTCATAACATTTTCAATCATCAAAACCATTGAGTAAAGCAAAAGTCCACTCACAGGTGATCGGGAGTGAAATCTCCCTCGGTGTTGCCCTCCTGGATGTGCGGAGCCGAAGAATTACCTATTTAAAGTTAGGGGATAAATTAGAACTTCCTTAAAAATAATTAAAAAAATAGGCCTTAAAAGAATCCCCCCAAAAAAATGAATATTTTAGCGAAAACTGGCTCGAAAAATGAATTCCGGGCCCCGAAAACCCTACCGCCGCCGTCCACCGCCGCCGGCGCCGCCGTGCGCCGCCGCACGCGCCGCCACGCGCCGGGAAACGGTCGGAAAACCCCTCCACGCGCCGGGAAACCCCCTCACGCGCCTGCACGCGCCGGCACGCGCCGGGAAACCCCCGGACGCGCCCACACGCGTCGGAAAACCATCCCACGCGCCGGCCACGCGCCGGCGAGTGGCTTCACGCGCTGGCACGTGTCACCACGCGCTGGTACGTGTTGCCACGCGCTGGCACGTGGTCCCACGCGCTGGCGCGTGTCCCCCACGCGCGTCACGCGCCCCACGCGCCCTGCTGACGTCACCCCACGCGCTGCTGACGTCAGCCACGCGCCCCACGCGCCTGCTGACGTCAGCACCGTTAAGTTTAACGGAATATACCTTCGCCGTTAGGAATATTCCCCTGCCGTTAGGAATATTCCGTTACCGTTAACGGAATATTCCCCTCCTCCTTCCTCTCGCCGGTCGCCGGAGCTCCGCCGTCGCCGTCGCCGCCGCCGCCGCCACCGTCTGGTTCGCCGGAATCTGGGAATTTTAATACCGATTAAGTCCCAAACTTCAAAAATTCGTATCTTCTTCATTCTTTGTCCAAAATTGACGTACCATATATCAAATTGAAGGTATTGAGGAGTAGAATATTTTTATACCTATTTGAGGCTGGAAAAGTGGCCGGAGATGGCCTGAAATTGGCCGGAAAGCTTCGGGAAACCCTAATTCCGTTCTCCTTCAATACTGCACCAAATTTGACGTACTTTATATCAAATTGAACCTACTCAATCCAACAAAGCCAATGGTAATGGTCTCGAGGCTTACCTTGGTCCGGATTGTACAGAAAGTCGATGAACAGTTCGCCTATTCCGTTCCGACGTCGGTTTGAACGAACGGGTTCGAGTTTGAAGATTCCAAGATCACAGTCCCGTCCAAAATGACGAGAGGATCACGTTGGTATGAATTTTGGGCGACGGTTTGGTGGTTTTGTGATTCAACAAGGATTAGGGTTCGTCGGTTCGTGGTTTGGCTTAGAGAGAAAATGGGAGAGAAAGAGAGAAAACGTGCAGAAAAGTGAGGGGAAGGGTTGGCTGCTGTGCAGTCAGCCCAAAACCCTAATTCCCATACACGGAGTGGAAAATTACCAAAATGCCCCTACACTTCAAAGCTTCGTAAAACGTTCGTTCGAACTCCGAATTGAGTTCCGCTTGCGTCCACGCGTTCGTATCGACGAGTACGTCGGGAATATGTAAAGAAATAATTTTTCACAAGTCGTCAGGAAAAGTCAACAAAAGTCAACATTGACCCTAGGGGTATTTTGGTCATTTCACAAAAATTTTGGGACGGGTTGTAACAAGTAGACTCATCAGATCCATCATAGAACATATGAGACACAGCATCCCAAATTTCTCGTGCAATCGACATGCCAATAAACAGCCCAAATAAGTGTTTTCACTAACCATCCTCTCATAATTGCATCTTCAGTACTCCACTTCGAAAAACCGCGACCGGTTTCATCAGGCTAAGTGGTCTTTCAATCTTGCCACATGGGCCTCTATCATTTAAGACCAAATTGGATAATTGGTGTTACATAAGGACTATCAATAAGTTTAATTTGGAACTTCTCCTTGATGAAATGTCTATCCACTTCAATATTCTTCGAACGATCATGTTGAACCAGATTATTAGCAATTTCCCTGGCTGCCTGATTATCACAATAAAGTTGCATTGGATCGTCTAGCTTAAAACAATTCTCTGTAAGTAAAATTCGAAGCCACAAAAGCTCACAAATATCATGAGCCATGCCCCTGAATTTAGCCTCCACAGAGGACCAAGCAACATGACTTTGCTTCTTACTACGCCAAGTAACCAAATTCCCTCAAATGACCAATCAGCATCATTGTACCCCTTAACCTCCAAATGCCCATGCTTTCGGAACAACAAACCTCTTCCAGGAGATGACTTTAGATAACTTAAAATTCTCATCACAACTGCCATATGATCTTTCACAAGGGGCATGCATAAATTGACTTAAAACACTAACATCATATGCAATATCAGGCTGACCAAGAGCCAAATATATCAAACGACCAACCAACCTTTGATACCTTTCTTTATCAGTCGGAACATGGTATGGATATATACTTAAATGATGGTTCTGAACAATAGGAGTTTCAGTGGCTTACATGCTAGCATGCCTTTCTCTGAGAGCAAATCCATCACATACTTTAGTTGGGATAAATAGATACCTATCTCTTTGACCGAGCCACTTCTATTCCCAAAAAATATTTAAGTGCACCCAAATATTTCATCTCAGATTCGAAAGCCATAAATTCTTACAACTTATTCATCTCTTCAATTTTGTCACTTGTAACCACTGTATCATCAACATAGATAATCAACAAGGTCACCTTCTCACCCTTGCATTTGATAAATAAGGTGTGATCTGCACTCCCTTGCTGATACCTAAACCTTTTCATGGCTTGAGTGAACATCCCAAACCAAACTCCCGGTGACTGCTTCAAACCATAAAGTGCTTTTGGGATCGACACACCTTGCCGAAAGCATTCTTCGTTTCATACTCAGGAGGAAGATCCATGTATACTTCCTCTTCTAGGTCACCATGTAGAAAAGCATTATTAACATTGAACAGTTTCAAAGGCGAATCAAAGTTAGCTGCTAAGGACAACAACACTTGCATAGTGTTCATTTGCTTTGTGCTTTATGGTATACACCCATTTACACCCAACAAGCTTATTTCCATGTGGTAGCAAGACTATTTCCCATGTTTCATTCATTCGTAGTGCCTCCATTTCTGTCTTTATTGCCTTTGTCCATTTCGGATCGGTCAAGGCATCCTCCACTCTTGTCGAAATTTTTATAATGGTCATCTGATTCACAAAACTTTGATACTTTGGTGAAAGGCAGTGATCAGATACATAGTTTGCAATTGCATACCTGACTTTGGAGAAAACCTTATTGGCAGCTTTCCCGATTCTGTCTTGGAGGCAATTGATAAGCATGATCAATAACAATAGGATTAGATATAGTATCAGTTTTCAAAACACTAACCTCAAGAATATCTGTTTACACTGAAAAATACCCTTTGGATTTGAAAGACTTAGTTGGGATTACTAACTAATGGGCTGAGCCTAAAGAGAAAGGCCCAGCCCAAATCCGAACATATTTTTGACTAAAGAAGGAAAAGGAAATATCTGCTCTGCTAGAGTGCTCAAGTACCTATGCCTACCCTGATAAAGAACATTCAATGCAAAGATATTGGCGGCATGGAAAAGGCATTCAGGGGATGGCTGAATCCAGATGACAATGACCAATTGAGTTGACAACAGTCACGTGGGACATCCAGCTGTCCATATACCTTTTGAGCCATGACTTATAACTGAGTGTTGGATTGGGCCTAACCCAAAAGCCCAGCCCAAACTAGTAAAGTAAAACAGAAAGGAGTCTGAACAGCATTTAATGCAAATCACTGGGCAAATTGGAGGGAAACAGACTACGAATAAAGAATCCTTTCTCAGTGGGAGTAGGCTGATCAGACCAAGTGATGTTCTTCTCAACAGAGGACAGTGGCAGGGATGACGTGGATCTCTTGCTGGCCTATATAAACAGGGAGAAGATGCAGAAATAACACACTCAAACCAAATCAAACCAGAACTCACACGTTCAATCCAACAGGAAGAAACCTCTGAGGAAAACCCTCAAGCTCTTTCACAGATAAAAGATCTTCATCTTTATCTGAGACTCTCATTCGCACTACTTGTGTAGCTTGCGACTTTGAGAAGATCAAAGGCCAGTCACCCAGGATAATATATCCAAACTCCCCACAAGGAGTAGTGTTTTGCTCTGCTATCCAACCTACTTGGCGATAGTATTGATTTGAATCTTGGACCAGAGGGTCTTTGATTTGTTTTTCCTTAGGAACCAATATCCTAAACCCTTCCCGATAAGCTTAATAAACCATCCCGACAGGCTGTTATTCAAGCTTTGACGAACATGAAATGTAATAAAATGGATATTACCTTTAATTAATGTCTTTTACATTCAGTCTTTTAATTACAAGTCTTTATATTCAGTTTTTACTTTAAGTCTTTACTTACAGTATTTACATACAGCTTTTACATACAGCTTTTACTTATCTGTCTTTATTTTTATGTACGTTTGAGCGTGGGAGTTTCTTGGCTATAACAAGTTATACCTAAATCCCATCTCAAACTATCTCTGGTATAACATCAAGAGAATAAAAGTCCTTAATAGGCAAGGCAAATAACGAACCTAACAGTTCATATATATATATATATCTATATATATAAGGCGCCAATCCGACGAACGGAGGTCATATTACTTGTGGCGCAAGTATCTAATAAACAACACATCTTTCTATTGGCAGAGCCAATAGTGGCACGCCTGACAAACACCAAAGACAAAACAAGGCCTCGCGAGCATCCCTCCGAAGGGATAGGAGCTGAGCCTGTTGGAACAGGTGCCAAGTAGAAAGGTTCGGGACCAGCGACCGGGCCGACTCGATATATTCCGAGCCTGCACCTCCGCAAAAGGCTGCGCGAACATATTTTTGGCACGCCCGGTGGGATCCTTTGCTTGACGTTTTATGCCCAAGCATAAAGGAGAGAGTAGAAGAAGCTTATCGTCTTAAATACAGCTTCAGATGACGGGAAAAGACGCCACGTCTATCCCGACAGACTTGGGTCAGACTTCACCTGAGACCCAAGCCTCCAACCAGACACCCAAGAGTAGCATGGAGGAACTCCAGTCTTCCATGATCCAGATGATGAAGACCATGGAAAGAATGGCTTTGGACAACCGAACAGATATCAGAAATCTGTGTACTTCATCCAATAATGTCCAGAATAAGATTGACCAGGGTTTTTCAGTCCTTTCTAATCAACTGACTGGATTGAAAGGATCGTCTGAGAAGCCAGTATTGAACATGGGTGGAATGGAGTCGTTCAAGCCATTCATACTTCCAGCAGAGAGTCTACCTCTCAAGGGCAGGTTGGAAGAAGGTAGCAAGGGATTCGTCACCCCTAATCCGATGGCACAGGACCTTTCATCTGAGGAAAGGTTGGAGATGCCCAACACTTCGCTAGTAACCGGGGAAAGCCTGTTTCTGAATCCTGTAGATGGCACAACTAGCGGAGCCCAGAAGGGAAAGCCGGGGAAATATATTCCTAAGAAGACGGAGCCTGAAAAGTTTCCTGGCGGTTTCCCTCAGAAGGGAAGACCCGCTTTCACTCAGAGAGCAGGATGGGGAAGAGCACAACCACAAAAGCCACATATGGCTGGAAGGGGAGGCTTTAACCCCAATACATGGAGAAATCCTGACATTGAGCATAGTTCGGATGGAAGTCAGGGAGGTCTCCAATATGGACAAGAAGATCCCGACCTGGTGTTATTGCCTGAAGAAGGCGATAATGCCGGGTTGAGTAACGAGATAGCCGAGTTGAGACGGCTAATTCTTAGGGGTGTCAGGCCAGAAGTGGCCACCAATCAAAGGCCGGTATATCAGAAACCGTATCCGGCCTATATCGACGAACTGAACCCCTTCCCGATGAACTTCAAGGTTCCTAACTTCCCTACTTACAATGGGGAAGATTCATCGGCATCATCTTTGGAGCACATTAGGAAGTACTCCAACCAATGCGTGGCATTTGAAGACAATCCCAACTTCAAGCTCCGTTTATTCGGAAATTCATTAGTCGGGATGGCGTCGCATTGGTATTCCCATTTGGCGCCTAACTCTATCCGAAGTTGGGACCAGATGGAAGCAGCCTTCCATGATCAATTTTACAGGATGGAGCCAGAAGTCACAATTAATGACCTGGTGGAAGTTAAACAGTCTGATCATGAAACCACGGAAGACTTCGTCATGAGGTTCAAACAGACCAAGATGAAGTGTAAGTTCCCCATCAGCAATGACCAATCTGTGGTCATAGCTCAAAGGGCGTTGAAAATCTCCCTGCGTAAAAAATTTGGAGATGTCAAGTTCAACGACCTGCAGGAGATAGTGGTGGCTGCTTCTAAATATGAGAGGCTGTTGGCAGAAGAATCCCAGCACAAGCACTCCTCCAAAGTGCCTTTCTTCAGGAAACCTGCTGTAAATCACCTGGATTTTGAATTTATCGAGCATTCCGATAGTTCAGGTGATGTCTTTGAAGAGCTGGAGATTTTTGCGGTCGAGATGGTTCCACCAACCACCCCAATGATCATCAAAGGGTTGGTGAAACCAGTGAAGGACCAAAGGGCTGCCTTAGAAGCGGGAGGCTATATTCCCAACAAGCCCCCTAAGTTCCAGAGCTATACGTTTGACCTTACTAAAACGTCCGAGATTTTCGACGAATTAGTAAAGAACAGGTGCATCAGGCTGGATCCAGCAAAAAGGATACCCAAGCCTGAGGAACTAAAAGGGAAGAAATATTGCAAGCCCCATGGCTCTTGGAATCACAGTACCGTGAACTGCGTGTCGTTCCGGGATTGGATCCAAGAGATGATTAACAAGGGGAAGTTGGTCTTGGAGAAGCCCCAAGCCACTATGATGGTAGAAACTGAACCCTTTCCAGAAGTTCCAGTAAATATGGTGAACTTAAATTGGCCAAGAAGTGGCCAAAGAAAGGAAACCTTGGACCTTGGAAAGGGGAAAAGTTCTGCAAGCGCCAGTCGGGATGTGAGAATTGAATCTCAACCCGACAGACCTAAGGCGTTCATCAAGGGAGGGGTTGTGCTGTGCAGTAAGTGTAAATGTGAGTGCGAACTCCAGATTCCTGCTCCTGGGTCAATAATAGACCAGGACCTGGTCCGAAAACAGGGAGGGTTGAGACTCAAGGAAATGAAGAGTCCAGCTAGAAATTATGGTCCATATAGTCCTAGAGGAGCACCTCCCCGGAGCAGTATCTTTGAGCGGATTGGGGGCATAAAGAGAAGAGCTCAACAGGATGTTCCCCAATCATCAAGCAGACTACCATCAACCTCGAAAACCAGAAGATGGGTTCCAAGGCCAGTGCAAGAACGACTCACGCGCCCAAGAGAAGTCTTAAGGGTGAAAATCCCTAAAGAGGCGGTGAAAACTCCCATCCCGACTAAGGTGGAAAAGCTAGTCGAGGTAGATAGAAGATGGTATAGGGCCGGAAAAAATGGCCGGGCTGAAGAAGAGCTGTCTAGAACAGCTAAGAGGAAGATACAGAGAAGGTATGGAGCACATATGCGGTCCCAGACCGATACCTCAGAGGCCTCCACCAGCCAGGCCAATGTTAAACCGAAGCCAACGGTTCTGACAGCCAAGGCCAAACCGACAGCAGATCAGAAGGCCAAGGCTAAAGTGGTGACTACCCAGAAGGCAAGGGTAGTGCAAACTTATGTCCCTGTTAAGGGGCAGAAATCCAACCCGATGGAGCATGAGAAACCAGTGGATGGTGTCCATGTCGACACGATCAGGGTAAAACCGATGGAGGTGGAGGCTAGAGAGTTTTCACAATCGAGAGCCATGGATGTGGGAATCCAGTTTGGGTCAGTAGATATGATTGAAGAAGTCACTACTGAACCTGAACAGTTGTTAGACTATGGCTCCGATCCCGACGAGATGCTTCCGGTACAAGCTAATGAGGAAGCCTTTCAGAGGGCCATCGAAGAAGAGGAATCAGAGCAGTGGCTGAGGAGTTTAACTGCTGACAATGAGGCCAGACGAGCGGATCGGGAAGGTGAGAAAGAATGTGAAACCAATGATGAGTCTCCTAACTTGGTCATCAATATGGTTTTTGTCCTTTCTTCAGCCTTCCATGCTGAACCCGATCAGGTGGGAACACTCGAGGGAGATTATATCTCGAGTGATCCTTCTATTTCATTGATCACTGTGTCTGAAGGGCAAGAAGAAGATTTGAGTGTCGAGCCTCAATCTTCGGATGGAATCTTAAATAAATCATGGCGGATTTATGACGATCAGATGATCTTTGCAAGGCCAAACCAAAAAATGGCTGCGCATATGAGGCCCATCTATATAACAGCTCATATGGAAGGAGTTCCCTTTCCAAGGGTGATGATAGATGGAGGGGCTTCAGTCAACGTCCTGCCGGTGAAAATGCTGAAAAGGCTAAATCTGACCCAAGCAGATTTAATGCCTACAGAAAGCTCGGTGTCCAACTTCTCTGGGGGCATTACCAAAACCTATGGTGTTGCACCCTTGGAGGTTGACTTGGGATCGAAGAAGATTATGGTGGTCTTCTTTGTTGTGGAAAGTACTTCTGTGTATAGTGCTTTACTGGGAAGGGACTGGATACATCAGTCTTTATGTATACCTTCCACACTACACCAACAGATCGCCATTTACCATGAAGAACCTTCAGAAGGTTCGGAAGGGTTCTGGGAACTGGTACAGGCCGACCCACGGCCAGTCTTCCCGACAGCCAGTATTTCAGAGGCAAACTTCTATAATCCGTACATGGGGGCATACCGATGCACGGGAGCTGATAAAGACGGCCGCCCTACACAGGTGACGGCCCGAAAGCTCTTGGAATCGGGTGTATCAATGACCCAGGAAGAATGGGACCGACCATTCTTGATCCCTAGCCTCCGATCTTTATGATAGGAACAGCCAACAAAAATAGAGATCGAGTGATGGCTATCCGATCACTGATCCAAAGGCTGGGAGAATACGGAAAAGATAGGCGGGCACTTAAAAGGATTTCATCCAGGGAAGAGGATGTAAATCACACCAGTGCCTTAGTAATCACGGAAGATGTCATGAAAGCCTTAGACATATCAGCTATCGAGACTGAAGCACAGGCAGCTGAGTATACTTATGATTTGGATTGGCCTGATGACCTTGAGCCAAGCTTTGACATATCAGAGTTTGTTTCAAGTGAACCAGATCAACCATTGCCAGAAGTCCAAGATCCCTTAGAAACCATTGAGTTGGGGACCGAAGATGATCCAAGGCCAATTCGAATCAGTACCCTGCTGTCCAGTGAGTATCGGGTAGAGCTGATCAAGTTGTTAACAGAGTTCAAGGACTGTTTTGCATGGCATTATGATGAGATGCCAGGGCTGGATCCAGCTTTGGTGGAGCATACAATGCCAATCAAAGAAGGATACAAGCCAGTCCAGCAAGCAGCAAGACGAATGTCTAAGGAAATAGAAGAAAAAGTCCAGGAAGAGATAAAGAGATTGTTAAAGGCAAAATTTATTAGACCAGCCAAATATGTGGAATGGCTGGCTAATATTGTACCTGTAATAAAGGTTTTGACTAAGGCAATAAGAGTTTGTGTCGATTATAGAAATATTAACGATGCTACTCCTAAAGATTTTTATCCGATGCCTATGTCAGATATGTCTATCGATGCAACAGCCAATCATATGATTCTATCCTTCATGGATGGAAATGCTAGTTATAATCAAATCAGAATGGCTGAAGCAGATATTCATAAAACTGCCTTTAGATGTCCTGGCCATATTGGAGCTTTTGAGTATGTAGTCATGCCCTTCGGACTGAAAAATGCCGGGGCTACATACCAAAGAGCCATGAATGCTATCTTCCACGACCTCATCGGTCATAACTTAGAAGTCTATATCGATGACGTAGTGGTCAAATCTAAAACCGATATAGAACACCTAGCAGATTTGAGACAAGTGCTAGAAAGGATGAGGTCCCACAAGTTAAGGATGAACCCGAAGAAATGTGCCTTTGGAGTAAGGGCAGGCAACTTCTTAGGATTTTTGGTTCATCAAAGAGGAATAGAGGTAGATAAGAATAAAGCCAAGGCAATCATAGATGCACCCTCGCCAAGAAATAAAAAGGAGCTTCAAATGTTGCTTGGAAAGATTAATTTCTTGAGAAGGTTTATTGCGAATTTGGCTGGAAAGCTTAAGCCTCTATCTCCGCTGCTAAAGCTCAAAGAAACTGAAAAGTTCAGATGGGAAGTCGGTCACCAGAAGGCTTTTGATGAGATTAAGCAGTACATGGCTAAACCACCTGTTTTGATGCCACCAAAGAAAGGGAAACCTCTTAAGCTGTACATATCAGCTTCGGAGGAGTCTATTGGCAGTCTCTTAGCCCAGGACAATGAGGAGGGCAAGGAGCAGGCGGTTTACTACTTAAGCAGGAGTCTGACTGATGTGGAAACCAGATACACCCCAATCGAGAAGCTGTGCTTAGCTTTGTATTTTACATCGGTCAAACTTAGGCATTACATGTTGCCATACACAGTCCACATAATTGCCAATACGGATGTGGTTAAATACATGTTATCCAAGCCAATGATGGCTGGTCGGATTGGAAAATGGATGTTGGCTCTGTCAGAATTCTGCTTCCAATATGTGCCTCAGAAGGCTATTAAAGGACAAGCTATTGCAGACTTTTTGGCATCCCATCCAAGCAATCCGATAGTATTGAAAGAGCAACCTCCTAAGATATCGGAAGCAGCAGTATCCAGTCTGCTAATCCGAAAGGAAAAGGATGCTTCTTTTGAGATTTCCAAGAATATAGCCAGTTTATGGCTTACACCTTGGAAGCTGTTCTTTGATGGATCCTGCACGAATAGAGCCTCGGGTGCAGGAATAGTATTAGTTAGTCCTAAAGGCGATCATTATCGTTATTCATTTCACCTGGATTTTGATGGCCTGACTAACAACCGAGCCGAATATGAAGCACTCATAATCGGATTGGAAATACTAATGAAATTGGGGGCACCAAGCGTGGATATATTCGGAGATTCCGAGTTAGTCATTAACCAACTTACTGGAGAATATAAGTGCAAAAATTTGGTAATGGCTAGTTATATGAGTGCCGTCGGTTTCCTGATAAAAACTTGGGAGGACTGCATTACGGCAGAACATATCCCTAGAGAGGAGAATTTGGCTGCCAATGATATGGCCCAAATTGCCTCTGGAGTGCAAGTTCAGTTTGGCCAATCCAATGAATGGATTGAGGTTCAAACAAGGTCACTTCCTTCTGTATTCGATAGAGAATTTGAAATGGATGCAATCAAGAACATCCCATCTTATGCCAAATTTTTAAGGATGTTTTGCACTAACAAGAAAAAGTTTCTAGAAGTGAGAAAGTGGTCCTAATAGAACAATGCGAGCGTTGTTTTGTTACCTGGCTATGACCAAAAAGAAGAAAGATCGGGAGTTTCACTATCTCTTGCAATATTGGAAATTTTGATCTTAAACGCGCTTACCAATTGATTTAAGGTGCTAGCATAAACTTCATGCCTTATTCTGTTTTTAGATCGAGAAAGGAGGCTAAGGCTTGACATTAGTTATTCTTGTTGATCTTCGAGTTACATATTACATAGGTATAATTGAGGGATACGATCATCAAAGTGGATAATTTCTACCTACCGGTAGATTTTGTAATTTGGACATGGATGAAGATTTGGAGACACCTATCATTCTAGGAAGACCATTCATGGCTACGGCAGTACTACAATTAATGTAGAAATTTGGAACCACGACACTCGAGTTCAAGGTCCCAGGTTGGTTGAGTTTAAATTGTTTGAGCGAGTTAGAATGCCTGAGCGACGACGTGGGATTGCAAGTGGGTGGTTTCATGCTAATTTCGTGAAACGGTGTCCAACAACAAACTGGATGTTTTACATAGTGCGGACAGATTTGAGAGCGTGAATAAGACATGGATGACATTGTTGCTGCATTGTATAGCCTTCCAACACGAATTTCCAAGTGGAGACATGTTTATAAGAGTTTGGGAACACCTAAGACACCACTTCAACCCTTTAAGGTACGTAGGAAATGGGAATTGAAGCCATTACCTAGTCATCTAAAGTATGTGCCAACTTAGGGCTTATGATACTCTTTCCGATTATTGTAGCATTAGATTTGACACTTATTGAGGAAGAAAAGTTGATGCGTGTTCCTAAGGAAATATCTAAGATCATTAGAATTTGGACAATTGCCGACATAAAAGGAATTAGCCCAACTATATGTATGCATAGAACTTTGATGGAGGAAGGTGTGAGCTAGGCCTATTGGAAATATAGCGATCGACTTAATCCTATTATGAAAGAGGCAGTGCAGCCAATGATGATAGAAACTACTTGTATTTGGAATGATTTATGCAATTTTCGGATAGCAAATGGGTTAGTCCTACGGGTAGTGCCTAAACGAACATGAACAATGGTAGTTAAGTATGAAAATAATGAGCTTGTTCCTACGCAGCTAACTCTTGGTTAGAGAATGTGTGTTGACTACGAAGCCCTAACGCATGCCGGAAAGATCACTTTTCAACGCAGTACTTTTCTTTGTTTTTACGGATGGTTATTTAGGATACAATTAGATTCCATTGCACTCGAGGATCAAGAGAAGACTTAAAAATTTACTTGCCCATTTGGAACTTTTGCGATTGAAGGATGCCGTTTGGGTTATGTAGCACACACTTTTACCGGTGATGCATGATGAGTATATTTTTCGGGAATGGTTGAAAAGATTGTGGAGGTATTTATTGATGATTTCTCGGTTTTGGGGATTCATTTGATCTATGTTTGAATAATTTGGCATTGGTACTTGAGAGGTGTCGAGGCAATTTGGTTTTGGAATTAGGGAGAGATTAACCTTTCCTTGGTGGAAGCACGGGATTGTATTAGAACACACGATTTAGAACGAAGGAGTCGAGATTGACAAAGCAAAGATTGACGTTATAGCCAAATTGCCACCTCAACAAATGTGAAAGGGGTAAGATCTTTCCTTGGACATCTTTAAGGTTTTTATAAAGATTTATCAGGATTTCTCCCGAGATTAGTGAAATACTTGTGCAATTTATTGGCTAAGGATGCTCCATTCAATTTTGATGAGGCGTGCCTAGATGCTTTCGACATACTAAAGGCTCATGACTTTAGCACTTATCATTGTGCAACACCATATTGGAGTTTGCCAATTGAGTTGATGTGTGATGCTTTTGATTGCTGCATTGAGCGTGCCAGAGCGAGCGAAAGAGCGAAGCTTCCAAGTGATTTACTATGCCATTAGGACATTAAATGTAGCACAACAAAGTATGCAGCTGCGAGAAGAATTATTGGCGATTGTATTTGCTTTGGAGAAGTTTAGATCTTACTCGATCGGTGCTAAGGTGATTGTTTACACAAATCCATGCTACGTTGAAATACTTGCTCTTTATGAAAGATGCTAAGCCTATACTTATTTGGTGGGTTCTTCTTCTTGAGAATTTGATTTGGAAATTCAAGACAAAAAGGGTAGTGAGAATGTTGTGGCTAATCATTTATCTAGGTGGGAATATCTCCAAATAACTATGAGAGGACTCACTTTCTTAAGTGAGAGTTTTCCCGAGATGAACAGCTTTTTGCCATTGGAAGAAGCATTCCATGGTATCTGATATTGTGAATTATTTAGCGAGAGGGTGTTACCATTAGAATTTACTATACGAGCGAAGAAGAAATTTTGTCCATTGTAAACGGTATTTTGGGATGAGCCTTATCTTTATAAATATTGCCCAGTCCAGTTATTGGCGTTTGTATTCTAGAAAACAAAGAAAGTGTTTGAATTTCGCACCTTTAGTATGCATGCCGGAGGACATTTTAGACCTAAGGAACCAAACAAAAATATTGCAAAGTGGTCTATTTTGGCTAGTATTTTCAAGGATGCCTACACTTGGTGTCAAGCATGCAATCGTTGTCGGCGTGTGGAAATCAATCAAAAAGGAATGAAATGCCACAACGAGTATTTTAGTTGTTGAATTGTTTGATGTTTGGGGCATTGATTTTATTGGACCATTTCCATCATCCCATGGGAATCGGTACATCGCTCGCGAGTTGAATATGTATCTAAGTGGGTCGAGGCCATTCTTTGATTGATATAATAATTTGTATTTATCATATTCTTGGTTAATTATTTTGTATATAGTTTTTAATTTAATTTTCGTTTTTTATTTTGTTTTTGTAGGTTTATGGTCAAAATTCCCGATGCAAACTACACACACCTTGTACGGTTGATCCAGGAGACACGAGCACATTCAAGTAAAACTACGGGAAAGGAATTTGCGGTGAGACCCTCATTACAAGGAACATTTCTGCGAGATTTTGTTTGGAGAGGAAGAAGACAACCTGAAGCCAATGGCTTTGAAAGACCGGCGGTTGGGCGTCCACTTCGAGAATCATTGGCGGCCAAGCCAATGCTACCCATCTTCATGTGCTTATCCAACAAGGAAGATGGCGAAGCTTTTAGAAGTCGACACCATATGCTTGAAATTTTGCCTTCCTTCCGCTGGTTTTGTCGAGTAGTGATCCTAATATGCACATTACAAAATTTTTGGTTGGCTGCGGGAATATTTTGATCAAGGGTTTTCGGAAAAGCAATTAGGTTGCGCTTGTTTCCTTTTCACTCTAAAGGATAAAGTGAAGACTTGGTTATTTTCACTCCCGACAAATAGCATAACTACATGGGAGGGAGTTGCAAACAAAGTTTCCTCGACAAGTTTTATCAAGCATCAGACTGCAGCTTTGAAGAAGGAAATTTTGGTTTGCTCGAAGCGAATGAAGCTTTTCTTGAAGCTTCGGACTGGATTACAATGAGTTATACATGAGATGTCCTCATGCGGGGTTTTTGGCATGATAGATTTGCAAATGAATATTTCTTTGATGGGAAAAACTGTGATACAAACCCGTCCCAATTTTGTGAAATGACGAAAATACCCCCAGGAATTCGATGTTGACTTTTATTTGACTTTCGTGACGACTTGTGAAAATTATTTTCTTTGCATATTCTTGTTGTACTCGTACGACACAGCGCGTGGGCGCAGCGGAACTCAATTCGGAGTTGAAACGAACGTTTTATGAAGTTTTAAAGTGTAGGGGCATTTTGGTATTTTCCACTCTAGTGTGTGGAAATTAGGGTTTTTGGTGACGCACGACGGCCAACCCCCTTCCCTCACTTTGCACACGTTTTTCTCTCTTTTTTTCTCTCCCATTTTCTCCTCTAAACCAAACAACGAACCGCGAACTAATCGCATTTGAATCACAAAACCACCAAACCGTAGCCCAAATTCATGCAACGTGATCCTGTCATTTTGGAAGGGAGTGTGATCTTGGAATCTCAAGCCCGAGCCGAGCGTTTCAAACCAAAGTCGGAACGGTTTAGGCAGCGTAAGTCCATTTTTACTGTACCAAGCAGACAAGGTAAGCCTCGAGACCATTTACCATTGGCTTTGTTGGATTGAGTAGGTTGATTTGATATAAGTACGTCAAATTTGGTGCGATGTCGAAGGAGAATGGAATTAGGGTTTCCCGAGCTTTCAGGTAATTTCCGTGCATCTCAGGCCACTTTTAGGCCTCAAATAGGTATAAAAAATATTCTACTCCTACATTACCTTGATTTGATATGGTACGTCAATTTTGGACCAAGAATGAGGCTGAATTTTGAAGTTTTGGGACATAATCGGCATTATTTCCCAGTCAGGCGAACCGGACGGCGGCGGAGCAGCGGCGCCGTGGAGCTCGGCGGCGGCGAGAGGAAGGAGGAGGGAATATTGGATTGTAGCGGAATATTCCTAACGGCGAGGATATTCCTAACGAGGCGAAGGTATATTAGTTAAACTTAGAATGGCGACGTCGTGGCGCGTGGGGCGCGTGGGCGAGCGTCGAGGCGGCTGTGGGTGGCGTCGGCGGGCGCGTGGGGCGCGTGACGTCACTCCAGAATCACACAATAGTGGACTTTTGCTTTACTCAATGGTTTTATGATTGAAAATGTTTATGAAAGTGATTTTATTTATGGTTTTAAATGGTTTTTCGGCCTTGTGATTATTTATATATATTTATTATGAAATATATATACTTGTTGACAATTATTTATGCAACCATATTTGTGTTATTCATGGTTTTATATTGGGATATGAATTTGCAAATGGATATTGGGATATGTTTATACATATTGAAATGGTTTACACTATGTTATCGCTTTTGCATAAATATGAAATGGTATTTGGTATGTGATTTTGAGAAAGATATTATTTATGCCATATTAAATATTTGGGAATTATGAAAGGAATCTTGTATCCTAATAATACATACACATGAGTATGTATGTATGTTTTCAAACACACTAGGTATGCTTTCACTACGTTGTGTCACAGTTCTCATAGCCATGGGCGGTTCTCACATGCATGGGATTATGTGGCTGTACTCGGGGTATTGTCAGGTAAATACCTTAAATGCAAGCTTGTCTTACGATTATTGTTGTTGTTTATGGGGAAAGACCCATTCTAGCATTAATGACTCTAGATTACGGCGGCATTTTGCGGCTCGGAACTTATAATAGTACTAAATTTCATTAATGATTAACGTATTGGACTTGTACGGTGATTGGCATTCCTCAGCAGATTGCATGTGTGGTGCGCATATACCTTGTGTCGGTTTTAGTATTATGTGTGGATATTTATGATTTGTGACTTACGGAAATGTACATCTTTGAGATATTTCGGTATATGTTTATAATACCTTTCGAACTATACTATGATAGTATATTTTTACGATTATGCGGTTTTTCAAACGGGGTTGAAATGCTGAAAAGAAAGGTTTGTGAAAACTTTCATTTTGTCCGCTCCACACTTTTGTTTTTGCGCCCCCACCCCGGTCGTAGTGACACTTTTGCTTAAGGCGAGGTCGAGGATACGTGGCGGCTACGATCGTTCATCCCAGCGTGGCCCAGGGATCTTTCTTTATCTTAGTTTTTCTATAATAATATCCATCCTGTTATGGATAGAGATTGTAGGAACTCGGTTTACTTTTATTTTCCACATTTCCAAAAAATTGTGCGCTCACGAACCATATGCATGTGTCATTTAGTTTTATCTATTTAATACAAATTATTTCTTACTCCATCAAGTGTTGTCATGCATTTAATGGCTTCGTCACTTACGAGTGTCGGCCGGCACGCTCGCACTCGGTATCACGTGGGTATCGAGGTTGGGGTGTGTCACTTAATGCTACAACTAAGAGTCATGTGAATGCATCGGCGGAGGAGCTTTGATGGAAAAATCAGCTAGGGAAGCATTTGAATTGTTTGGCAGAATGACGGAGAATCTCAACAATGGGCTAAGGAACAAACGCGAGAAAAAGAGGGATTTTGAGATGTCTTTGGGTACACCTAACGTTTCCTTGAATGGCACGAGTTGGAGAGAGAAGAAGTTTGATGCTAAATTTGATGTTTTAATGCAAACAATTTCATCAAACAATTCGGCATCACCTAGGCAATCCCAAGCGGCTGCATTATTTGTAGCGTTTCTACACATGATATCTCTACTTGTCCCCACAAGAATGGATGTATCTTTGAGCTTGTGCAAGAACACGTTAACATGATGAATAATTTTCGGAAGGCCAAGGAGTGATCCGTATTACAGCATAATCGGGGTGGAGAGATCATCGTAATTTCAAGTGGAGTGGAAATGACAACCTAAAGCAGTATCTCAATGACCCATTCAGCAAACTAACGTACCTCCTAAGTCCTCTATTGAAGATAGGCTTTCCAAATTCATGGGCTGTGGTGTTTGTCGATAAAAGAACTCGGGAATTTCGGAATATCAAAGCTGATTAAGAATTTGGAGTAGCAAGTTAGACAAATTACCTGACAAAATGCGGAAAGAGAGCCGGGGAGATTTCCTAGTCAAAGCTGTTACTGACAGAGGTTTAGAGGAGTGCGGTGCGAGTTTAGAACTCTACGTTGTGGAAAAACTATGACAACCAGGAAGAATGACGAATTTGAAGGATCTTAGAATGATGATTGCTTTTCAGAAAAGGCTGGAAAAGCAGTAGAGGCCCGAATGCGGCAGGTCCCAAATACGTTCTACGCGGTTTATGTGCCACCTTTGCCTTATCCACAAAGACGGCGAGGAAGACTAAGGATCGACAACTAAAAGGATTTTATACGAGACACTTGCTAAGATTCATATTAATTTGCCATTCTTTGGATACAATCAAGAATATCCCGTCTTATGCCAAGTTTTGAAGGATGTTTGCACTAACAAGAAAAGTTCTGGAGTGCGAGAAAGTGGTTTTAATAGAACAATGCGGCGCAATTTTGTTACCCTGGCTAACGCCAAAGAAGAAAAGATCCGGGGGAGTTTCACTATCTCTTGCACTATTGGAAATTCTTATTTTAAACGTGCTTTGAGTGATTTAGGTGCTAGCATAAACTTAATGCCTTATTACATTTTTCGGAGATTGGGAAGGCCCAAAGTCAACATCGGTTACTCTTCCCCAATTGGCGATCGTTCAATTACATATCCCTAGAGGTATAATTGAGGACGATTATCAAAGTGGATAATTTCTACCTACCAATGATTTAGTAATTTTGGACATGGATGAAGATTTGGAAGACGCCTATCATTCTGGGAGACCAATCATGGGCTATGACAGTCTCCCAGTGATGTGGAAGGCTGGAACTTTAACTCTTGAGTTCAAGACGATCGACAGTGTTTCAAGTTGTTTGAAGATGCTACACACCTTTGCCAGCGGCAAGGCGTATGCGCATTGACGTATTGGATGGATTAGTTCATGCCAATTTTTCGACCGAGATCATCAACTAATCGGTTGTTAAATGTTTTACGATGGTGATAAGAACGAAATTGATAAGGGAATGTGTGGGAAAAATTGTCTTGCCTTTGGACGGCGTACCGGCTTACAGTTTGCCAGTGGAGACATGCACGAGAAGAGGAAGTTGCGGCTCAAATGAGCTTGAGGAAACGCCTTGATAAGCTTACAAAAAAGGCAAGATCTACAGGAGAAGACTAAGGCTTTTCATGACGGCAAAATTCTCAGGAAAGAATTTCACCCGGGGAAGAAGGTTCTTTTCAATTCAAGGTTGAAGTATTTCTAGAAAAACTCAAGTCTCGTTGGAAAGGACCACATTCATGTTTGTGGAGGTCAGAATGAAGGCTACGGGGTTTGAGTTCAAAGTGAACGGACATCGGTGAAGCCGTATCTTGAGTTACCCTATGACGTTGCAAAGGAGTCGATGACTCCTAAAAGACACGATGACTTAACCACCGGCTTTTGCCATGTCTAGCTATAAAACGATAACTAAAACGCGCTTATTGGGAGGCAACCCAGAAACATTTCTAACTCTATCTCTTTTTATTCATAGTTCATTTAGTTTATTGCTTTTCGTCAAATAAAAGAAATAAAAATAAAAATAAAAATGAAAAATTTTCAATCTATTTCTTTTATTCTTAGTTCGTTGATTTAGCTTGGTCTTTAATTTTCACGGCTTTAGTTCAGTACGGAGGTGCAACAACTTCTCAACCACATCTTATCTTGGAATCACCCAGTGACAAGTCTACATTAACATCAACCACATCCTATCTTTTGGAATCCACGCACCCGGCGGATCTACAACAACAAAATTTGCGAGAGAAAATTTCATTTTACTTAGTGCGAAACAACGTGCGTTTCTAATGCTTGAAAATTTTGTTTTACGAGGATGGAAGCTATCGATCCTATTAATCCACTACTACGATTCAACATACATTCCTCAACATATTGACATGCTTTTCAGCATATACCCAGTTACCTCCTTATTTGCGGATATTCAACATATTCATATATTTCACATGCACAATCATATTTATTGGAGCGGGGGTCCAAGACTTACAGAGGTCCACATCGACGATGGAAACTACTTTATTTCCTTTTGGACTAGGACTCCCTTATGAACAGAACATGCAAAACCACACGGGGGATATGATTAGACATTCCAATTTTCTTAAAAAAAAACAAACAAAACAAAAGAGCTAAAAAATTACCTCGGTGCAGAATGACTTCTAGTGGCCAAGATGAAACCTACGCTTTAATCTAATCCTTAGAAATTAAAAAGTTACCTTTAATTACCAATACACGCGACTAATCGGTCATCTTCCTTTAATCAAGGGAAGATGGCCCAGTGATGAAACCCATTCATGCGAAAATCAG
This sequence comes from Gillenia trifoliata, assembly GCA_018257905.1. Taxonomy (NCBI): domain Eukaryota; kingdom Viridiplantae; phylum Streptophyta; class Magnoliopsida; order Rosales; family Rosaceae; genus Gillenia; species Gillenia trifoliata. The sequence continues at coordinate 7,796,339 of CM031086.1, forward strand.
CCATTGAGAAGCTGCCTTGATAGTTCGGTGGACGGAAGGAGCAAACCCGATGAGAAAACGACAACCGATATTTGAAGCGCTAAAAATAAATCATATGATGATGCTAGGACATTTCAAATGTTAAACTAATTTAGTTTAATATAAAGGGCATAGATTATTGTTTATAGTAGTCTCATATAAATGTTATATGCTTAAACAATAAGTCAAGGAATATGTGCTTAGTAGAATGTAATCTAAACTAAGTTAGGTTCATGAGACCATTCTCGATCATAGACATATCCTAAACGTTCTGATGAATAGGATTGCCAATTGGGCATTGACGGTCAGTTAAGATCAATACATGTTATGTCTTCTCTCGGGGAGAGTGACTAGTCTCGAGTCATTGGTGTAATAACCCCAAGACAAAGCATGTGAGTGCACCGATATGAATGAGTTCACTTTGAGCGATCATGATGAGTTTTCATGATCTCATGTCACATGAGAACTCATAGTTGAGATGTCTAAAATTAGTCCTTTGACCTGAGGCATCTGGTTGTCTTGTGGTGAGGTCCTTAATCTTTGATTATGTCAAAGGCACCCCATCAGGGTGTCCACGGCATAGTTGGGGTTAAGCTACTTAGCCATGGAGGCAAGTGAATGCGCTGACAAAGGGATCTAACCTTGAGCCGTTTGAGGGAGAATACTGCAAAGATATGATTAAGAATCTCGGCGAGTATGAATAAGGTTTTGGAAGTCGTTCCAAATCATATTCAATGTAATCATAAGTAATGGAATCACATTGGATAGTAGACATGAATAAACTATCAAACCAATGATGTGGCCGAGAGTATTGGCCATTGAAAGACCAGTATTGCTGCAATCTAATGAGATAGGTTTCTCCCACCTCTTCGATTAGCTTGGGTAGCCGTGACATGCTGCTTGGGAGTGTCGAAACTGTGGTTTGTGGATGCCCTATAGAAGTGTATAATCACTTAAGGAAGAATTGAAAGTATACCAATTGGTGATTTGAAGAGTTCTAATCCTTCTTTGCCTCGCTAAAAGGAACCTAATGGATCGCACCACTAGTATGGTGGGATTTGATGCAAAGAATGGAGATAGTAAGAATAATTAAATGGTTTAATTATTTATGGCAAGTTAATTAATATGTTGAGTAATCAGCGAATAAGTTAGATTATAGACCTCGGGTTAGTTTTGGGCTTCAAGGCCCAATGGGCTTGAACGTCAAGCCCAGCTGACTTAGGATTGTATGACAACAGCTGACTAATAATAGATTAGGCCCAAAGGGCCCAAGAACCCAACATGGCGGCCATTATTAGCAATGTAGTGGACTTGTTTTAATTACAAGTTTGCCACTACATTGTGAGATGTTATAATGCGGTTGATAACATTTCAACCAAGTGGTTTTCTTTTGGGAGAATGGTTGAGCATGAAAATGCTCTCTTCTCTCAAAGAGACGACTCCCTAGAGGAGAATTGCTAGCATTCTTCTTCCTCTAGGACGCATCTTCTCATCAAAGTATCACCTTGGTGAAGAGACTTAGGAGTCCCTACTTTGGGTACTTGGAGAAACCAATATTCTTTGATTATCCTTCGAAATTGTTCATGGAGCAAGAAGCTTGGAATGAAGACCCTCTCCATGGGTGATTAGCCTTTGCTTATGCAAAGAGGAATCTAGAAAGGTATATGATTTCACAACTCAAATTGTGCTTGAGTTTTGTTCTTGGTTCACCATATCTACTAGGCTTTGAATTTGCTTTGGGTTAAGTTTCGTTTTAAGTGCATAGAAGCATGTTTCACTTTGTGTTATTACATGCTGACAGTGTTGCTTAATGAACTCGGTTAATCCGCAAATTTCCCTTCAAGTGGTATCCAGAGCTGGGTCTAGTAGATTGGTGAATCACTTTTGGAATTTTGTGATTTTATAGTTTGTGATTTAAATGTTGTAATTGTTACAAGATTTATTCTTGCTTGTTTGAATGTAAATTTTGTTGGAAAATTTGCCACTCAAATGTTGTAGATGTAGTTCATATGAGCATGAATTTTGGAACTAAAATTTGGTGCCATGAATTTTGGAAATTCGGCCAAATCCAAAGGTTGGATTTTGGGTTCTTGTTTGACTTGTTAAAATGGTTTTAATGTGACAATTGGAACCCCCTAAGTGCTATTATGGTAATATGGTATTTCCCTTATGTTTGACAATTTTTGGAAGTGTTTTTGGGTGAAAAATGTTCATGGAACTCTTGTGGTTTTTCATGAATGTTCTTCATTGTTCTTGAAATGTTCTTGGCAAAGACAAAAGGGTTTGGTGTTTGATTCAAATTGTTTGTTGATTTTCCAAATGTTTTGGTTTTGTCTTGATTGGTGATGGATATTTTTGTTTGTGATTGAAAAATTATTTCAACCCATGCCAATCACCCAAAACCCCATACCAATCAAACTTACAAGCCTTACCTCACACTATTCAAACCCATACCTTGTCTTCCTGCCCAAATTTTTCACTCCCTATTTCCTCTCCACAACCGGCCACTCACGGAATTAGGAGTACTTTGGGGGCTTTTTATGCAATTACACATAAGGAAGTTTTGATACTTTTTGTGTATTTGCACTTTTGACCCAGTTTGCGTTTTTTACGTAAAGGCCCAAAATCACTAAAGGGCAAATTGTTTTGTTCCTTTAATGAAGTTTTGTAAATGTTGAAATTTTTGGGTTCTAGTTGTAATAACATGAAGTATTGGACTTTTATGTTTTTACAAAGTGACCCCCAAAAGTTTATGTTTTTACAATATGGCCCAATAGTTGAGGTTATTGCATTTTGGCCCCAAATTGGTTGAGAACAAAATTGTTTGTCTCTTTAAATGAGAATTGGATTTTCGACTGTTTAGCTCCATAAATCAATTCTATGGATACAAAAACCAAATGAAAATGTTGCATTCTTGTTTAATTAGTTAAAGTGTTAATTAATTAAAGGGTGATTATGAACCTAAGCCTACGATAATTGAGCTATGTGAAAGGCGTTTCAAAATTGTTTGAACCATGGGAATGTGTAGATTAGATTTTGGTTGTAATTTGATTTGATCAAATGTTGTAAAAGAGCAGCTCTTCTTTAATTTAATTGTACTCCTTTCTTGTTTTATTTGATATGCATGAAATTGGAGTAGTTGGGGTCACGCCCAATAAAAGACAACACCGTTAATAAGTTAAACGTATAACTAAAATCAATCACACCAGTCCCTAGTCCGTGATCCAACACTAGGCTCGTGTTGGATCAAATCAAGGTTCCATAGTCATCCTAAGGCCCTAAGGCAACTATATAGTCCTTAAACGAATGCAAACCTTATGTTAGTAGTACCATATACTCTTGCTTTAAAAGCCGTTTTAAAAGCTTAGTGGGAGTATCATATACTACTAAATCAATCCAAATGGACCGATAGTTGCAATAGGACCAAATTGTTTTAATTTGATTAAAATGATGATAATATATATGTGATGAGACCTAAAACCCTCAACTAAAATATTAAGTTGATAAGCGTGGGAGTGCTTTAGACACTCTTTCGTAGGCCTTCCACCGTGGTAGGCTCAAGCGTTTGTAGCTTGCTGGCCACCCAGGCTTCACCCCCTATCATGGGGAGTACAAAGTGCATGCTTACACTCGGGAGGAGTCTATATGCATACTTGATGTTGTGAAGGTAGGCAACGAGAATAGCCAAGATCATATCATTGTGCGGTTATTCTTGAACACCTATCAGTGCATGGTGGAATGACTTAACTAAGTGCAATGGTGCCAACATATCATTGTGAAGCATCATTCTCTAAGAGGCCAAATAAGATGGGTACTTACATTAGATGTAAATGAGTAAGTACTCTCTCATTGTTATGTTGCTAGCCAAGATCATATCATTGTGCGGTGGGCTTGGTAATAGTGAGCCTCCCATACCCTACTAAGAGTTTCCTCCAAAACTCTCGAATTCCGATGAGGGATATGGAATTTGTTAAAATAGTGGGTGGTGCTATTTGATTTAAAGACCCGGATCAAATGGCTTAAAATCAATCAATTTATATTCGTTATGTATTTATTTACCGATATATTTGCAAACGCTATCCATGACTTGACAAACAAAAGCCGAAGGCCTTAGTTTCCGGACTTGGTACCACAATCCCATAGATTGTCTTGAATGGATTGTATATGTACCTAAGTAGTCTCATTCTCACAATCTTCCTATTGATAACGTATCATTGGAAGAACATGTTAGATAAGTCTATCATAAAGAGAACAACTTTTAATAGTTGGAAATTATGTTTGGAACACAATGGTTGTTTGACAAAAATAGTCCATAAAGATGGACTTATAATGATTTTGAATCATTAAATATTGAAGTGTCAAACCACTTAAGGAGACGGAAACAAGGCAAGGACTTCACTTTTGAGTCCCTATCCAAATGGTTCACTAAGTTTATTGTAAACTATATAGTGAACAATAACTACACTCTCTCCAAAATCGTTTGATGTGTATAACACAATTGAAATAAGTTTCAAGAGAGATAGTGGGAGTTTAGGGACCATGACTATTGTAGTCAATGGAGAAGTCACATGAAGAAGGCAATATTAACTCCAAAGGAACAAACTTTCTTTATGAAAGGATGGACATTGGAAGGGGTATTTGCAAGTAATGACTTGCAAGTGTCAAGAACGCATCTTTCGAAGGTGTTGTAAAAGCTCTTGAATAATTCAAGACAGTTGGTTCCTCTACTTGAATGCTTGATTCTGTATTTGTGACTATGTTTTACAATCGTTGTAAAAGTGTGACAAATAAGAAGTAGAAGATTAATGAGAGAAGAGAAAGCACTTCACATTCGGAACGTGAACCCAATATTGATCTCTGCGAAAGCAGATAGTACTTACTTCCTCATATGAACTACCAAAGTTATTGGATTATTGTAATCTAATAGATTGTCTCTATAGTAGAGATGATGTGGTAGTGTTAACTGTTTAGAATGTAACGATGCTTAAAACCCAAAAGGTTACAAGATAGTGACTAATCCCAACTAAATTGTGACACCTCTGTAAACATAAAATACGAGTTGGTCATAGATGGATGCTATGGATCGTTAGATCCGGATCCAATGCCTTCTTGTTAAAAATTGTATAAAGGCGAAATGTTCGAATCTTTATTCTTTTGGAAAGAATAAAGAATCACAAAGTTGTTGAGGTTAATTCACTTAGATGTTAGTGGTTTGACCACAACATAATACTACTCATGTCACATGACATTCACCGAAGATCGCTCTCGGTTGGACTATCGTGTATTTTGAATAAACACAAGTCCGAATACTTTGCAAAAGGTTTCAAAGAATTCAAGAATGTAAGTTGATGAGTATGATATCAAAAGTATGTACTTCCTTAGATTTGATCCAAGGAAATGTAACACTTTAGAAGAGTTTTCTTGAAAGATATCAAGGAAAATAAGCATCATAAGATAATAGTTTTCTCCATTAGGAGAAGAACGAACTCGAATAAGATTTGGTTCGTTGGATATTATCAAAATACCCATATATATAAGATATAGATATTTCTAAGACAATACGATTGTCAATTAGAATATCTTCCAAAGTTTTCATGACTTCATAGGATGTAGTTGGAAAGAAAGACAAGTCTTAAACAAGTTAAGATTTGGGGTTGTATGCTAATAAGCAATATTGGTTGAGAACAATCTTGTAGGATATCCTAAGATTAGTCTTTGGATATCACTTCTATTAACCAACTAACAAATGTTGTTTGTTGGGTAGTTCATTGTAATCCTACACTAGGATTTGCCTAAGGTAGAGCAAGTGAACGAGAAATAGAATTCAAAGAATAGGTTCTTTGAGACACAAGATGATAATCAACAAATATAACAACCTAGTTCCAACACCAATAGCTCCAAGGTAGTCAAGAAGGATTTGTAAACCGTCTCAGTTGAATGGTTTGAACTTTATGACTATGTCATAGAGTTACACCTCTTAATTCGAAAGAATTAAGAATGAAAATCCTTATGATTACATTGAGTGTGTATACGACACATACTCAAGGAAATGGTATAGTACCATTTGACTCGAAATAATGAAACCTACATAGCTAATAGGTAGCTTAAGGTGACTACAATCAAAGAGATTGGTTGACTTGGAAGATACCATCTTTGATGTAGTCTTGGTTTCTATTAATTCGAAGGTTGTTAGCTACAACTTAACGATGATTCAATGTTTGGACATAATATGGGTTTCCGAAACCATTATTAAGATAGTCTTGATAATATATGTCTAAAACTAGAAATCACATGACATGTAAAGTTGTAGAGATTCATCCATCTTGAATCTTAGAAAGCTAATGGGAGCTATAAGCATTTTATGAAAGAAAGATCAAATCGTTTGATTTCTCATAAAGATGTAAATGAATCTTTTGTCTACTAGGTTTACAAAAGATTAGTGGGAGTTAATCATATTTCTAAATTTGAACATATATATGATATATATCAATTTTGGAAATAAAAGAAATTCTTCTTCATTAAAGTTATGACTTTAAACAAATCTATTATGGGAGACATAGTCTATAAACATGGAATAAAAATCTATAATGATAGATTTCATGATATAATTAGATTATATCAATCCCTAATGATAGACGAAAGATGCTAGGAAGTTTCTCATATGATGATAAGCTTCAAACGGAAGGACAACTCTAGTAAGACTAGGAGATTGCTCTTCTCAAAGGAAACGTAACCTTTGACTCCCAAAGGTGATTTATGTATTTCATATTGTATGAAAAACGTTGATATGAGTTGTACCTAGAACGGTACAAGACGATATCAATGCAAGCCCAGGATCAGAACCATAGCAACTGTCAAGTGAATCCTTAAGTATTTAAGAAACACTAAAGGATGGATTCCTCAAGAATGAGGAAGAATTAGAGTAACGCAATGGAAGCGTATATGTATTAGATTATGAATCTAATCCATCATTGAATATCTCTTTATTATGACTAAAGAGATATTTAGGTGAAAACATTAAAAGTAATGACTTTAGTGTGTTTCATCGCACATGCAAAATATATAGCCATATAGAAGCTTACAACGTTGTTGTTTGGATGGGAAAGTTATGAACTTTCTATTTGGTTCCAACCAGAAAGTGTCTTTAGTGTGCCGACACTTTGACACTAATGGGGCGATAGCTCAAGCCAAGGGAATCAAGGTCTCATCAAGATCCGAACTCAAATGAGAGACTAAACCACATGATTGAGAATCATGTATAATGGTGAAGTCGTTAATCTCAAGTTTGCTTCTATGGATAACACATATAGATATCCACTACCTAGGCCTACTACTCAGCCATTTATGAAATGAATTCAGAAGAGGCATCATCACTGATGACCAAGCTGATTGGCTCTAGTGCAAGTGGGAGATTGTTGGAAATGTGCCCTAAAACCAATCATATGATGATACTTTACAGACATTTCAAATGTTAAACTAATTTAGTTTAATATAAAGGGCATAGATTATTGTTTATAGTAGTCTCATATAAATGTTATATGCTTAAACAATAAGTCAAAGGAATATGTGCTTAGTAGAATGTAATCTAAACAAGTTAGGTTCATGAGACCATTCTCGATCATAGACATATCCTAAACGTTCCTGATGAATAGGATTGCCAATTGGGCATTGACAGTCCGTTAAGATCAGTACATGTTATGTCTTCTCTCAGGGAGAGTGACTAGTCTCGAGTCATTGGTGTAACTGACCCCAAGACAAGCATGTAGGTGCTCAATATGGAATGAGTTCACTGAACGCGATCAACGATGAGTTTTCATGATCATGTCACATGAGAACTCATAGTTGGGATAATGCAAATTAGTCCTTTGACCTGAGGCATCACAGTTGTCTTGTGGTGAGGTCCTTAATCTTTGATTATGTCAAAGGCACCCCATCCGAGGGTGTCCACGGCATAGTTGGGGTTAAGCTACTTAGCCATGGAGGCAAGTGAATGCGCAACAAGGGATCTCTAACCTTCAAACCGTTTGAGGGAGAATACTCTAAGATATGATTAAGAATCTCTGGCCAGAGTATGAATAAGGTTTTGGAAGTCGTTCCAAATCATATTCAATGTAATCATATAAGTAATGGAATCACATTGGATAGTAGACATGAATAAACTATCAAACCAAACAATGTGGCCGAGAGTATTGTATTAGAGAAAGACCGTATTGCATTGCAATCCTAACTGAATAGGTTTCTCCACCTCTTCTGATTAGCTTGGGTAGCCATGACATACTGCTAGGTGTCACTCATGGTTTGTGGATGCCCTATAAGTGTATAATCACTTAAGGGAAGAATTGAAAGTATGTTTCAATTCGGAATTGATTTGAAAGAGTTCTAATCCTTCACTGCCTCGCTAAAAGGAACCTAATGGATCGCACACCGTGTAAGGTAGAGTTTGATGCAAAGAATGGAGATGAGTAAGAATAATTAAATGGTTTAATTATTTATGGCAAGGATTAATTAATATGTTAATTAATCAAACGAATAAGTTCGTTATAGACCTCGGGTTAGTTTTGGGCTTCAAGGCCCAATGGGCTTCGAACGTCAAGCCCATTGACTTAAGTTGTATGACAACTTAATGACTAATAATAGATTAGGCCCAAAGGGCCCAAAAGAACCCAACATGGCCGGCCATTGATAGCAATGTAGTGGACTTGTTTTAATTACAAGTTTGCCACTACATTGTGAGATGTTATAATGCCAATTTGATAACATTTCAACCAAGTGGTTTTCTTTTGGGAGAATGGTTGAGCATGAAAATGCTCTCTTCTCTCAAAGAGGCCGGCTCCCTAGAGGAGAATTGCTAGCATTCTTCTTCCTCTAGGACACTCATCTTCTCATCAAGGCTCTCCTTGGTGAAGAGACTTAGAGGTCCCCTACTTTGGGTACTTGGAGAAACCAATTCTTTGATTATCCTTCGAAATTGTTCATGGAGCAAAGAAGCTTGGAATGAAGACCCTCTCCATGGGTGATTAGCCTTTGCTTATGCAAAGAGGAATCTAGAAAGGTATATGATTTCACAACTCAAATTGTGCTTGAGTTTTATTCTTGGTTCACCATATCTACTAGGCTTTGAATTTCTTGGGTTAAGTTTCGTTTTAAGTGCATAGAAGCATGTTTCCGCCTTTAATCGTTAAATGCATGCTTATTGATGTTGCTTAATGAACTCGGTTAATCCGCAAATTTCCTTCACCCGATACATCATTCAAACATCCCGATGTGCATGCCGATCATCCCGATGTACCATGCAGCTGTTTCTTTATGTATTTGTTGAAATACATAAATAAACAGCTGCATGGTACATCGGGATGATTGGCATGCACATCGGGATGTTTGAATGATGTATCGGGCTGCTGTTTTCTCATTTGGTTGGCTGTATAACCCTCATCCGGTTGGCTCCTCTGTCCACTAAACTACTGCGTGCTCTCTGCTGCGCTGACTTTTCTGTACATGAGTGTTCTGTTGTCTATACCAGTCATCTTCCCTTGATTAAAGGAAGATGACTGATTAGTGGTGTGTACTGGTATTAGTGTAATCTCCTTAATTTAAGGATTAGATTAAAGCGTAGGTTTACCCGGTCACTAGAAGTCATTCTGGTAACTGGGTTGTTTCTTTCTTTTCTATATGTAAAGCATACTTGTGTAAATTGAAACCTAAGAAACACAAAACAATTCATTGTGAAGATTTCTTCATGGTATCAGAGCAGGTTCAATCTTAACCTGACTCTAAATTTTTTTTCTTTTTCTGCTGTAAAATTTTTTTTCTTTTTCTGCTGTAAAATTATTTCGCCAAAAATATTTCCATTATTTCGTCAATATTGGTATTTAATTATTGGGTATCGAGGCGGAATATCGGGCAATGACGGTCACGGCGTGCGAATTAATATGGCTTAAAGGTTTGCTCTCTGACCTAGGCTTTCCTAGTTCTGCACCCATGTTTCTTATGTGTGACAACCAAAGGCATTTATTGACACACCCCACCCTCGATACCCACGTGATACCGAGCCGGCATGCCGGTCGACACTCGTAAGTGCTAATTAAGCCATTAAATGCATGACAACACTTAGTCTGGCTAAATTAAATTACCATAAAGTTGTGGAAATTAATGTCAACATGCACAAGGTTCGTAGCGTACTATTTTGAAATAGCGGAAACAAAATCACAGGATAAGTTCCAAAATCTCTTTCCATAACAGGATGGATATTATTATAGAAACTCCGAAAAGAAAAAGATGAATCCCTACATGGTCGGAATATATGATTCGTAGCTCTGCCACGTATGCCTCGATTTCGCCCGCCGATGCACACCCATCACTCAGGTCCCGAAGGGGCGCAAAAACAAAAGGTGTGAGGACGAAACAAAAGTTTTCGCAGAAAACCTTCTCTTTCAACATAATAACCCCGTTTTGAAATCCAACATTAAGTGTAAAATCATACTATCATAGTATGTATCAAAACGTACTTTTATAAGTATAACCGAAAATGTATAACAATATAAATATGTAGATCATGTCATGTTTCCACAGACTATTTCATCAAATTATGTCAATTGTAGAGATTACAGGAAACCAACATTGCAGTATATAGGCAATCACCCATGTACTTGCCGAGGAACACCTCTCAATCCTCGTTCAAGCACTTTACGTTATTCAATTAAATTGTACTCCTAGTACCACACATGTAAGCACTCTTACATTTGCGCGTCACACCCGAGCCCTTACGTAGTGGGGCCTTTTCCTCAAATATAAACATAAAAAGTAAGACAAGCTTTGCACTAAGGTATATTTACTCTGACAATACCCCCCGGAGTACAAGCGTGTGACCCAAACATGTGAGACTTGTCCTACGCGCCGTGAGACGCGCACACAACGTAGTGAAAGCATACCAAGTGTGTTTGAAAACATACATACGCATATCATGTGTAGAAGCCAATAATTAAATACCAATATTTCCATATAAATACATTCACCCCTAAAATCATTTCATAAAATATATCCCCGTATATAAACATATCTCAAACCATTTCATAATATATAACCATAAATAAATACCATATGGTTGCATAATTGAATACCAACATATATATATAATCATGTCCCAAAACATTTAAAATCATGTAAGAAACCATTTCAATAATTATTTTCAAGCATATAAAATCATTTATTCAAAACAAAAGTCCATTCACAAAGTGACGGAGTGAAATCTCCCTGTTGCCTCCCTCGAAGTGTGGCGCGAAGAATTACAATATTAGGGGAAAAATTAGAACCTCCCTAATATAAATTAATATAGGCCCTATAGAAAAATATTCCAAAAATAACACTATTTTAGCGAAAACGGGCTCGAAAAACGATTTCCGGAGCCCGAAAACCCTACAGCCGCCGTCCACCGCCGCAGGCGCCGCCACGCGCCGGGAAACGGTCCGACACACCGCAACGCGTCGGCCATGCACCGGCACGCGCCGACACGCGCTGGTACGTGTCCCCCACCCGCTGCACGCGCTTGCATGCCTGCTGACGTCACCCCATGTGCATGCTGACGTCAGCCATGCGCCTGCTGACGTCAGCGCCGTTAAAGTTAACGGAATATACCTTTCTGACGGAATATTCTGATGCCGTCAGGAATATTCTGTTACCGTTGACGGAATATTCCTTCTTCTTCCTCCTCTCGCCAGTCGCCGGAACCGCCGCCGTTCTCCACTGTCTGGTTCGCCGGAATTTCAGGAAAAATACCGATTTAATCCCAAAACTTCAAAAATTCATAACTTCTTCGTTCTTTGGTCAAATTCAACGTGCCATATATCAAATTGAAGGTATTGACGAGTAGAATATTTTCATACCAATTTGGGGCCGGAAAAATGGCCGGAGATGGCCTGAAATTGGTCGAGAAGTTTCGGGAAACCCTAATTCCGTTCTCCTTCAAAACTGCACCAAATTGGACATTCTTTATATTGATTTGAACCTACTCAATCCAATAAAACCAATGGTAATGGTTTTGAGGCTTACCTATGTCGCGATTGTACAGAAACTTGAATGGCAGTTCGTCGTTTTCATTCCGGCGTCTATTTGGACGATTGGGCTCGAGTTTGGGGATTCTGAAATCACAGTCTCGTCCAGAATGACGAGACGATCGTAATGGCTATGGTCTCGTGTCTCGGTTTGATGATTTTGTGATTCGTCCAAAATCTAGGGTTTGTGTATGTTTTGGAAGTTTTTGGCCGAGAGAGAGAAGTGGGAGAGAAAGAGAGGGATTTGTGCAGACTGAATGAGGGGGTTGGCTGCACAGCAGCCAGCCAAAAACCCTAATTTTACTTACGGAGTGAAAATTACTAAAATACCCCTACACTTTAAAGCTTTGTAAAATGTTCGTTTTAACTCCGAATTGAGTTCCGCTTGCGTCCACGCGTTCGTATCGACGAGTACATCATGAATATGTAAAGAAATAAATTTTCACAAGTCGTCACGAAAAGTCAACGAAAGTCAACATTTACCACTAGGGGTATTTTGGTAATTTCACACAAAATTTTGGGACGGGTTGTAACAGCTATTCACATTGTTGCTAATCCTGTGTTCCACGAGAGAACCAAGCATATTGAGGTGGATTGCCATTTCATTCGGAATCAAGTTCAATCTCAAGTTATCAGCACTGTTTTTACAAGAAGTCATGATCAGCTTGCAGATCTTTTCACCAAACCACTGTCCTCAGTTCATCTACATCGTCTTTTAAGCAAGCTTGGATCTACTAACTTGCTAGATCCAGCTTGAGGGGGAGTGTTGAAATACATAAATAAAAAGCTGCATGGTACATCGGGATGATCGGCATGCACATCAGGATGGTTTGAATGATGTATCGGATTGCTGTTTTCTCATCGGGTTGGCTGTATAACCCTCATCCGGTTGGCTCCTCTGTCCACTGAACTACTGCGTGCTCTCTGCTGCGCTGACTTTTCTGTACATGAGTGTTCTGTTGTTTGTACCAGTCATCTTCCCTTGATTAAAGGAAGATGACTGATTAGTGGCGTGTATTGGTATTAGTGTAATCTCCTTAATTTAAGGATTAGATTAAAGCGTAGGTTTACCCGGTCACTAGAAATGTAAAGCATACTATATGTAAAGCATACTTGTGTAAATTGAAACCTAAGAAATACAAAACAATTCATTGTGAAGATTTCTTCAGATGGATGTTCGGTGCGACTTTTGCAGATTTGTGTGGTGGATCAATGTGGGCTGGTCGGATCTCGGCTACTGGATCGATCTGGGCTGGGTGTTTCTCGCGCTGCTGAACGTTGGGTTTCTCGAAAAAAAAAAAAGGGCAGGGAAATGGTGCGGTGGGTTGTTATGGTGAACCTGGATGACTGAAGAAAGAAGGGAGGATTGCGGAGCTGGTTCTCGGTGCTGCGAGCTGGGTGATGACAAACTAAGAACGGAGAAGGTGATTTGTGTGGTGGATTACAGTCTGCGATGGGTGGTTTGTGATTTGAGGCTAGGTTGGTTTGGTGGTCTATGGCAGCTGTGGAGCCAACAACGATGAAAGGCAAGGAGAGGGCAAGAAAGGTTGAGAATTAAACTGAAGTTTGCGTTAATTATTAAGTTTGTGCTCTGAATTGCCTACTACCACATCATGCCTTGGAAATCAGGTGCCATCATTTCCCTTTCTTTTCTGTTCTTTTAATTTTCTTTTGCATTTTGTTTAGTTTTTGCTGTTTTTCTTTTCTTTTCTTTATTTGTTTTTATTTTCCTTTTTGTTTTTCTTATTTTCTGTTTTTCTTTATTTTTTCCACCTTAAGGACAATGCGTGATTTAAGTTTGGGGGTGGGGTTTTAATTTTTAATTTTTATTCATGTCAGTTAATTCTTATTTTAAGTTAATATTCATAGATGAATTTAAACGTTAGAACACAGGGACATAGTGAAGATGAGTCCCACTTGAGAGTCTTTTCTATTTAATT